>OMNN01030852.1:0-17239 GCA_900302755.1 Chromis chromis
TTAACAACTAAAATTTACAATATGCTACAGTATTATTAAATTGTAATTTTACAGTAAATTACTGGCTACTAAATTGCCGTACTTTTACAGTAAAATGAACTACAGCAAATTACTGTAATTTATATACACAGCTAAGTACTGTAATTTCACAGGTAAATGCCGCTATATCAAGTCACAGCAACTGTGAAATTACAATATACAGTTGTAGTTTTATTCTAATTTGTTGTGAAATACTTATGGTAAATTACTGTGAAATATTTACAGTAAGTTACTGTAAAAATATTTACAGCAAATTACTGTGAAAGTAATGCAATTAGTAGCCAGTAATTTACTGTAAATTTACAACGAAACATTTTACAGTGTAGATACACCCAAAATTAAATGTTACTCTAATATTTTTATGGTTTTCACACTGTGCAAAAAACAACAGTAGGGTGTGCAAGTAGTTTTCCGAGTGGGCTCCCACCACAGTTTGGTTCCTCAGTTCACTTCAATTCATGTTAACTAAAGTCTGCTGCAAAACTGCCTTTCATGAATCAAAAATCAAAGCCGCTAAAATCATTCAATCTCTCTTCTAACTTCTTCCTTGACCCAAATGTCTGTGTCTATTCTGTGAGGCAGGTTAGAGGAGGACTGGCAGGGACCCTCAAAATGTTTCCAATTCCATGTGGTGCCTGTCTCCTTATCTCAACTTTAACAATGACTGGAGGATGAGATCTGAAGTTCTCTCCAGTGTGATCCTCAAATCAAGTTTTGAGGATGGGTGATAGGAAACAAGGATGTTTAGATGCTTAGAGTTAAAAAGAAAAACTGAACTGCTCTGCATTGCATACAAACACATACAAGCACCGTGATGGTATCACAGCTGGCACTGAGCTCAGAGGCATAAATTTCCTATTTATGTCAAGGAGAGCTTTTAAAAGCAAAACAAAAACACAGCTAGTGGGTATAAACTGTCACGGTTTTGCCTTTTGTCATTTCTACTGCTCAGATTTTTGTTTTCAGTTCACCCATTCCTGTCATTTCAGACCAGCCACTCCCACCTGCCCTGCTTTCACCTGATCCTCAATGCCCCTCTTTCTCACCTGATTCGGGTCTGTCAGTTCCTGCGGTATTTACAGAAATTAAAGCAAAAATAAAAAATAAACATCTCTTCAAGGTGTTGGGCTATATGTGCCATCAGAACAGCTTCAATATACCTTGGCATTGATTCTCCAAGTCCCTTGAACCCTACTGGAGGGATGGAACACCATTCTTCCAAAAGATATTCCCTCATTTAGCATTTCAGTGATGGTGGTGGAGAGGTGGGTCAAAATCTCCTCTAAATGTTCTACAGGGTTGAGATCTTGTGACTACAAAGGCCACAGCATATGATTCACATTATTTTCATCAAACCATTCAGTGACCTCTTGTCCCCCATGGATGAAGGCATTGTCATCCTAGAAGAGACGACTCCCATAGGGATAGAAATGTTCCATCACAGGACAAAGGTGATCACTCAGAACAACTTCGTATTGATTTGCAGTGACTCTTCTATCTAAGGGGGCAAGTGGACCCAATAATGTCAGTAAAATGTTGCCTACAGCAAAACTCTGCCACTTGATTCCCCCACTCTAGGGGTCAAGCATTCAGGTCACACATCTGTATATTCCCAGCTCACCACTACTCATCTGCCAGACTGTCTTTGTGATTTGTGCTTCAGCTTTCATGCAGTCTGTCTCTGCTCTCGGTACTTGCTTGTTTTTTGTATTTTTTAAGGTTGCTTGTACTTGGTATTCCTCTTCTGCCTGCTCCCTGTCCTTTGTCTGCTTTGCCTGGTTTTTGTAACTGTGACCCTGCTATTTGTAGGAAAAACTATTTTTGCTTTTACAACCTGCCTCTTTTGTTGTGCTCTTGGGTTCACTGAACAGAACTCTGATGTAAACATATTCATTCAGCTGCGATAAAATGGAATGGCAGGTTATTTATTGTTTAAATGAGAACAGAAAAGTCAACCAGAATTCAAAGTTTCTGTTGGTAGGTCTGTATGTAGGCAGGATCCATAAACGTACACACAACACTCCAAATACCACACATAGAGGGACTATTATATGGAGACAGTACCACAAGGTATTTTACAGATTAAATATTATTAACATGGAGTTTTTCAACAAAGCCTACAGGTAAAAATAGAAAAATAAATACGATCAAGACATACAGAATGTTAACAAATTAAAAGGAATAGCTCAAAAAGAAAAAGAGAAGAAGTAAAACCCAGTGCTGATGTGGCCCAGAATATTGCTTAGATTCCTTATGCTGTTTTGTCCTGTGATTTATCATCTGTATCTCCTGGCGATCATATGAGCATGCAGTGCACAGCAGAAAGCTACCGAAACAAAGCAAAATTCCTACAACAGATCTTGGTGGTGGAACAGTTGCTATGACCCCTGCTGTGAATGCAGCTCTTTCATTGAATGACCAGTTGGCAAGTGCTGCTTTCTTAACCTTTCACATGTTCATTTTCTGAACTGACTCACATGCTCCGTCTCCTTCAGACTAACAGTTTGTGTTCCACATCACCATCTGGCTGGCTGTGTAATGATCATCTGCCAGATCTAATATCACACAGTCTAAACTAACAAAATATCTTGTGGTGGCACTGTTTCTGATGTAACACTACTTACAGCATTATTCACAGATTTCCAGTATATTTGTGACGAGTCTGTCCTGGTCAATAACTACACACTACTCCAGCTTATTAGTCTGTCTCTAAAGTAATAGTTTTGTCAATAGAGACTTGAACCATAAGTTTAGGGTCAGCAGATAAAACCGATTAAGATGTTTTTGTGTTTCTCAATAACACCCAGATAGAAAACAAATGTATGTGCTTCAGATTTCAGTAGGATTTTTTATCATTCAAAGGTTGTCCCAGCCACTTTGAAGTTACGTCCTCAGACAACCACTTAATTCCGCCTCTCCACACTTTTGAACTCAGCCAGAGCACGGGGTGGGGGAAGTGTTTGAGTTTAAAGAAATGAGTGTGTCAGACGGATGAACAGAGGGAGGGAGACAGACGGAAACAGAGGTTGAACTTTCAAAGGGAGAGCAACAGAAGTTGAGACGAAAAAAAGAGCCATGGATGGATGCACTGCTGATAGCCCTAAATCACAGCACGCCTCTGTGCCTGCGCCGGTGTGTTGACACAACCTCGGCCAACACTCAAGGACGCTGTTGACTTCCTCCGGTCATTAACAGATGAAAAATTGCTTAATTGAGAGCTAGACCAGCAGGCGTGTGCATTATTTTAAGTGAATATTGTAATATAGCTTGAAGAATAATTACTAATGGCTCTCTTTGTTGGCATGTAAAATGGATGAGCATTGGTGCGCTGTGGCTTTTTTAAAGTGGAGCTGCATTCATTAGCTATGGAAATGGGTTTTGGGCCAACTGAATGAGGTGGGGTGGGGGTTCAGCGGTGCATTAGATCTGCCTAACACTAATGGACCTCGCCTCATGGCAGAGTAAGTACACTCAGACACACACTTGTACAGATTAATGAAAGCACACATGCGTGCACAAGTGTTTCACACTCTCTGATGGATGTACATTCAAACTTCAACAGAACTGTGCACGTGTGTGTGTATTTTGTCCTTACCAGCAGTGGATTGTAGTAGGCTGGCCCCAGGGTTATGTCCCTAGGAGGGGGCTTTTGCTTGCGGAGCACACCCAGGACATCCTCCTCGTAGCCATAGGCCTGGCCCGGGGAAGGAATGGATGGAATATCTGACTGACGAACCAGCCGGAGACTTTTAGCCTGCAGCCAGTGCACAGAGAGAGAAGGCAGGAGAAAAGCAGTAAGAACGGTGCGAAAAGTCAGGGATTCTGATGGAAAAAATGCCCTGGCTTTCAAAGGAGCTGAACACTGCCTGGGGCCAATATAGTGTGAGACTGAGGGGGGGACAGAGACAGAGCAAGGAGGAGTGAGAGACGCAGAAGATAAGAAGCAAAAGACAATCGGGAAAACAGAGGAAGAAAGACGGAAAGACCAAAGTAGTAGAAAGTAGAAGTGTAAAGGTTCAAGAACAACAATATCTGCAGAGAGAACATGTACAAAGATCTCAGTGAAAATGGAAAGACGCTACTTTACTAACTTTCCACAGCTGGAAGTAATACACATGTGCATTTGTGCTCTTCAAATATTTAGAGCAAGCATAGAAGAAGAGTGTCTGTAGAGATTCATTTGGTGTGCAGGTGAAAGTTTCAAATGATCCATTCACTAGAAGAAGTGAGCAAGTTACTGGTGTCGGTATGGTTCAGATGAAAGCCCTCAGCACAGTACTAACTCATAGCTCATCATTGTGGATACAGCACATAATTTCAACAGCAAGTGGATGGAAAGTCATCACCATCACCATCATCAGAGTTCATAGCAAGGCTAAACTCAGTATTTTTACTACTGCGGTATCATTTCAACAAAGCTACAGGCTATTGAACAGGTTACAGCACCCAAATTTCAACATTTTGTCTCCAAAGCTCCTATATCATGTCAGGAATAAATAATAAAAATTGTTGTCTTGCTTTGTTCGAAAGTGCTGTAGGTTAAATTCTCAAAGCAGCTTAGACATTATCTTTCACTGCAAGCAAGAGAAAGAGTTTGCTGCACTAAATGTGGATTTACAAGGCTATTCAGTTCGTTGAATTTGATGAACAGTTACATTAAACCTGTCGAGGCATTTTGACAAAACATCCTTGTTTCTGTTCACCAAACACAAAACTGGAAAGTAAGGAAAATTTTATCCTACAAAGAACAGAGTTATAATGAACACACCATTAATCTTCAGCCTTTAGTCACTGCCACTGTGTAAGACCCAGAGTATCCCTGGACAGACTGAGGTCTAACTCTGCCACTGTTACTGCTGCTGCTGGCATTATAATTCAGCATATTCAGCCTAATAAGGCCACTATCACCTATGATAACACTGTACTTCAGATAAGACTAGCCTGAGCATGGAGGTTCGTTGTAGTTCTACAGCAGCATAAAGAAAAACATGATAAAATACAAATATATCTAATCTTTCTGATCCTTGTTAAAATTCTGCATTTATCTATTTAAGATAAAGGTACTGTGACTATACCGGCTGAAACCAAGTTACAGATTCTTACAAGAGGCTCCTTCTGTGTGGTGTCTTTATGATTTCACACCTCATTATCTCCATCACTATCATGTTTACTAAGCCTCTAGCATGTTTTAAATGACATGATGAATGTGATTGAATTTCTAACTTATTAAACACAATTGGTGTCATTGTATCTTTCATTTGTTTCACCTGCCTGTTCATAATATTAATTAACAAATTTCACCCATTTCTAAATGCACAGCATAAGTATCAGATGGTGTATTTTTTACAAGAGATGTAACTCTTTTTGACCAAAGTCTGGTGATAGCTTTTCATTTAACAGTTTTAATACAGCAGCAGCTTTAACTCCCATATATTGGTGCTGAGTGGTTCGCAAATGGCAGAACTGCCAAAGATAAGGATTAACGTACTGGCAAGGTAGAGTCTGCAAGTGCTGGCAGTCACTTCATTTGGAGAGGGCACAGCTATTCATATCTTTTGTTTGACAAATGGCACACATACAGCACATCACAGTGCTGGGAAGAGTTTCATATGTCATTGTATTTGTATTGTAGCGTATGTGTGAAAATTAAAGTTGTTAACTGTGTGTGTAGAACTGACAGAACTGCAGGGGCGAGTCCTGGAACACAGGGGGCTCCTATAAATCTGACAGTACATCAGACAAAAGCATATAATTGTGTGGGTTGCATGACTGGAAATATGCATAGCAACAGTACACAAGTCAAAAGCCTGCACATGTAAACTCCATTTCCAGCTTTTGATTCTGTTGTCTTAGACGGCTTTTGATCCACAGTGAGTCCTCGTCAGGGTAAACTAAAAGTGCAGTTTTATACAAAAAATAAAATCTCCAACAGAACACACACTGTATAAAAACTTAGATGGATGGCGTAATAACATAAAAAAAGAAAATCTACAACAAATCATTGTCAGTGATACTGATACTTCGCCCTCGGATCTTCACCCATATGCCTACCATTTTTCTGCCAATCTTCTCAGGCTGTCCTACATTAGCCGTCATGGCCCTGAGCGTATTTTCTGAGGCATGCAGCACATTGTAGGCCCCGGGGCCAGGAACCTCTGACAACACATCCTCAAAACGCTTGGAGCGGTTCTGAAGGCTGTGGCCACCATGAACGTTTATCTGTAGAGACACAGGTTCAAAAGAAAGGCAAGCAAAGAAAGAATTGCAATGCGATCAATAAATACTTGCTCGGCACTAAAAGATACTTTCTGAAACAGATTTTTTAACAATATGCAAACACCATCCTCACTTACCTATAATTTTCCAAACTGATACATACTTTTATATCGTTTAACAGGGAACAGCAAATTATACTTCTTTTCATGGGCTTCTGGACAGTGAAATTAGTTGTTGTACAAACAATTTCCCCTCAACCATCTTTCATCACATCTCCTCTACTGGTGTTTTCTGTTATATGGGTAGAATAAATAACATATATATACTCCCCTTAAAATTATTTAAAACAACTCTGCTTTTGCTTCATGATCATCTTGTCCTGTCAGGTACCTGTACACCCTGTCAATGTCAGTTCAGTACACTCAGTCTTCAACTTATTTGTAAATTATTTTTATCTCTAAAAACCAACAGTACCTTGACAGGAAAGGAGTCATATTGTCCAGGTCCTGGTATCTCATCACTGGACTTTGTTAACACTGACTGCCTGTCGGTCAAGGACAAGAAGGGAGCATAGCCATCTGTAATAAAGAAAATCTCACTCTGAAACATACAAGTTGTATGATTATGAACTCCACAGTCACCAGCAGGTTTAAAAAGCATTTTTCTCTAAAACAAAACAAAGTGAAAAGAACATAATTGATCAGAGCTGAAAACTGTAAAAACAGAGAGAATTGTCTGATTCTGAACTTTTTGAAGGTCCTTGAACAAATTATGTGCAATGTGCACTTCCATCAGTAAACCTGACCAAAGCTTGGCTTAAAATTGGGATATTTTATCAAAATTACTTTATTCTGTATATCTCATTTAACAAATTGCTAACAATGAATCATGTATACTAATCAGTTTCTGTAAAAAAAAAAAAAAATTTAAAAAAAGATCTGCACTCCTCAATTCAAAAGTGAAACCATTCGTGACTCAGCTGTGCCCAACAGTCGTGTAACAAAAATTCAGCAACTTGTCTACTGAACTGGACTGAACTGCAGGCTGTGTTTACGTAGTTCAGATAGAAGACAAGTACGGAAATAAATTTAAAATTTGAAGAGGTAAATATTTATAGAATGCACAGTGTTTTTCAGTATTGGTTATGCCTGTGGGCACATGGAAAATGTTGCACATGTTATCCTCGTAGTTTCAATCGTAGCATCTGGACTTGGTTGAGTTTGTCGAAGACGTTTCACCTCTCATCCAAGAGGCTTCATCAGTTCTAAACTGACTGGTTGGGAGTTCCAGATTTTTATACTCTTCAGGAGCCATTAACACTATTGAAGCATTTGTCTGCTGGGTGTGTGTTCAATAGTGTTAATGGTTCCTGAAGAGTATAAAAATCTGGAACTCCCAACCAGTCAGTTTAAAACTGATGAAGCCTCTTGGATGAGAGGTGAAACGTCAAGCTAGTCCAGATGCTACGATTGAAACTACAAGGATAACCATGACATGCATGACTGAGAACCTTCACATCTGTAACCATGGTAACTGCATACAAATATGGTGACAGCCGTAACCTCAAAATGCTTAGAAAATAGAAATCCTAAAAACGCACAATCAAATTGTAAATGTCATAGAGGAAAACACAACTAAAAGGTTTGAAGCTCTGTTTGTTGACAAAAGTAAGACCAAAAAAAGCAGCAAAACAACTAAAAAACGGCCTAAAACCAACACATTTTGGTCAAAAGACAAACTAAGTTAACATCAGGTGTCAAAATAAGCTACTCTAAACAGACTTTTCTGGGCATTTAAAACTACTTTTTTAAACGTGTTCATAGCTTCACATACAAAACAATTCATAAGTATTAAATAAAAACAGAATAAGACAGAAAAAGTAAAACCAAGCACTCAAATAACTTCAATTATTTTGCTTATAAATGCCTTTATTAAAGAAAAAACACATCAGTTGATACATTTTCATTGCTTCTCCACAGTCGTTTATGTGCTCGTAAATTTTTTCAATTTTAAAAGCTTCGATCTTAAGCATATAAAACTCCACATATAAAACATCTAATAAATACAAGAACAAATTCAAAATTTTAATAATTAAAAACAAATATATTCATGGTTTGTGCGCTCTGTCACCTTTTCCTCGTAGAATGATTTGTTTTTGTATCTGTTAGTTTTGGGCTAAAGTATAAAAAGTGAACTGAAAGGTTAAAGTGAATCATAATAGAGCAAGAAAACCACAAAATGTTAACACTGGAGAAGCTGTAATATACAAATTTTTGCTGTTTTTACTTCAAACTATACAGCTGAGCTCTAACGGAATAATAAATCTATTCATCAAATATTCCTAAAGTGGATGCTTTGCAAGAAAATCTGCATCCCTTTGTTTGTTCAGAAAGTTCTTTGTAAAACCAACACCAACCTCTTCTGGCGATCTGGGATTCATACAACCAGCCTGCATAATGTGCTCACGAGAATGAACACATTAAAACACTTCTCGCAAAAATTATTCACAGTGCCTGCAGGTGGGCCGACACGACGCGCTTTGTAGTGCAGATTCACACAAACTACAGACACACAAACGTCAGTGCGTCCTGACTTTGTGATAAAGTTTAATTAAGGTCATTAGGAGAAAAAAACTTCCTGAAAATACTCAAAATAATGCACCCTATTTATTCTAGTGTACTTCAGGGTGCTGCTCTGCAGGAGACATAATAAAATATTCTCATCATATACAAGGAGTTCAAATAAGGACTCAATGAATGTGAGCTTGTCTGTCTTGTGATCAAATAGTTTTACTGATAAATCTTAACCCTTCATCTCAAAACCCATCGGCAGGTTTCAAAGGCACGCTAGCTTTTTAAGAACCTGCCAAAATTTCACTATTTATCAGAGCCAGAAACTTTAAAAGACAGAAAAAAATCTTTCCAGCAGTCATTACAACCAATCATGTGTGACATGCAGTTCAGTCTGGAACATGAACACAATCTAGGCTGAAAAATGTGATATTTCATCAAAATCATTTTATTCTGAGAATTGTTATTCTCATTTACAACTTCATCAAAAATAAATGCTTTGCAAAAGACAGATTATGTAAAAGAACATGATGCTCCTCTTAATGCAACTGAAAAGCCATGAGTGAATCAAGGGACTTTTCATGTAAACTGGGTTGAACTGCAGGCTGTGTATGCACAGAGCAAAGAGGAGACAAGTAGGCAACAAATTAAAACTGTAAGTAGTCACCTTTTTTTTTTTTTTATACCAGTTTTGGTATGTTGATTCCCTTTCTTTGTACAATATATAAAGACATGTGTTTTTTTTTTAACGATTTATGGTATTACAACTGTGTCATGTTGCACACAAGGCATGTTTGAGTTAAGCTCCATAGAGGTGCAGGGCTTTATATTGTATCGGAAAATGTGCTCACAGTGAGTGAAAAATGTGATAAAAGCAAGAAATATGCCCAGAAACTGCTTGGAGTTTAGAGGATTAATGTTGTGTGTTTCAAAATTTCCTGTAGTGCCATAAAAGGTGTATAGGCATATATACAGTATAATGTCAATATATTATTGTTTGACAGTCTTTAAATGGTTGAATTATGATCCACATTCTGAAGCACAGTTCTCCCCACAGATTTGAATGAACTCATGTTGATCACAGAATTAATTGTGAATACAGTTGCCTGGATACAAAATTCCATCACTTCAACTCAAGGCCAAAAGGCCCAACTCCCATCTCTGCATCCTGTTTGTGCTCTGACTTTATTCTCAAGCAGCAGAATAAAATCTATTCCACTGTTTTGACACTTCTTCCAGAATGTCATGGTGGTCAAAGCTGTTCTGCGTGCACTATGTTAATGTCTGTGTACAAAATAAGTTGCATAATAAGATGCATAATGTGTTTAGTGAGTCTCTTGTCCCACAGACGGACTACAATTTCACCATTTCACACTGCAGCTGGCGGTGGTAGTCTTTGTTTTGCTCCTGTAGATCCAGTGCAACCAGAACCTGCAGCAGGTGGAGAACTGGTTCTTGTGCTGCTACGAGAAACAAGATTTCTTTAAAGTCGCGAGCTGCAGTGCGAAATGTTGGCGCTAAAGTCCATCCGCAGAACAAAAGACTCCCTGGATGCACTACACATCTTATCATGTAACTTATTTTGTAAACTGAAGTCAGCGTTGTGAATAAAGAACAGCTACAAGCACACCAACATTCAGGAAGTGTCAAAGCAGTGGAAAGATGAAACCAAGTCCAAGATGGTGGATTTGGAGTCCATTATTGGGACAAAAGATTCACTGGTGAGGAAGTCAAAGTAAATAAACTAGCCAGTCTGCAGCTAGGACAATTAGGGGAGCTAGCTGGTTAAGCAGCATTTGAAGTGCCAAACTTTAAAAAATCTTGCAAAAAAAAATATTAGGGCTGTAATGGTACACAAAAAATCACGGTTCGGTACGTACCTCGGTACGGAATTCATGGTTCAGTACGGTTCGGTTCTCAGTAAAGGGGAAAAATGAAAAGAGAAAAAAAAAACTGCTCATAATTAATCCAAAACATTTGTTTATTTTCTTAAATCAAAGAGCTGTTAGCAACTCGGTAAATTAAATTAAATGTCGGGAGCAGCGTTTGCACAGTTCATTGTTTTTTCCTTGCAGCGGGGATAGTTACGCTTGGATGGTGTCTTTTCAAATGAGTGTGTAAGTTTGACGTGTTGCCGGATGAATAGTTGAGGACCACTTCACAATGTCGACATATGGCTTTCGTCTTGTCCGCTTGTTTTTCCTCCTTTTTCGTACTTCACCGGGAAACCGAAGTGATCCCAATACAGGTGATTTTAATGACAGCGGAGCGTCTTCCAGCTCTGGCTTCTTGTTGTTAGCATTAGCCATCCCATTTGCTAGCCATACAGACTAGGCTTATCACAGAAGCGCCGACAGGAGAATAAACGGTCCATCACATCCTGTGGTTCACTGGAAACTCCTACTTGTTTTTAGTTCTGCAATACTGTGCAACTGTGAGACGGAGAAGGACTTTATTTTCAGACTTTTTTTTTTTTTTTTAACCAAACCTAAACCGTAGAACTAAGTCCTAACTAAAGACTTGCATGTGAAATTTCAGTTAATGTTACAAAAAATAGAATTGTTTTTTGAGGTATATTTAGTGGTATTGTTGTAGATTCTAGCCATTACAATCTATTGTATGCACCACATTGTTTCCTAGAGGTGAGTCTGAACACTGATTGGCTGTTCCTGCAGAGAAGTAACACCATCAAGCATTTATTAATGTGTAATATAAATTAATGAACACACACAAGGTCAGAGAAAGTAACAAACCCAAGTTTGGAGCTCCCACAGTCACAATGTAATGTGTAGCCTTCCTTGGAGACTGCTGCCTCATGAGTGACCTTGTGTATGTGTTTCCAATTAGACATGCAATCAAGATAAGGAACAGCGCTACTATAATCAATTTACACTCCAGAGGAATTCAACATTTTGCTGCACATATTGTGGAAATTCAGCACAATGGAGGCATCTGTTTCGGCTGCACATCAGTAAAAGTGGCTGTGATGTGTTCCTGGTGGGATTTGCACAAGATAAGGACACGGACACATTTTAATGGATTTGGTAAAGAGATTTTCCATTCGCCTGTCTTTAACTGTATCCTGGAAGTAGGTAAATCCCAAAACCCCACATTCATCCTCCGGGGACTTTCATAAAGCTCATTAAATCAGTGTTAATCCAAACACCTGTCATCAAATGCTAATTTGCTGAATATGCCAGGGGAGGTTGTTTGGTTGGTATCACTTATTTAACATCTGATGCGAGTTTTCATGAATGCAGTCCAAAAAGGAATACTGCGTGAATGTCAAGCTGACGGATTCAAGGTGCGCACAAGAAAACGTCCCCGGTAACCTCCAACTCAATCTGTGTTTAGACTTTAAAGGGCTGCTGTGGAACTGTGGCCCTATTAGACAGATTATAAGATTAGAGACACATTAGAATGCATCTCTAATCCCAGCAGTCAAGTCAGGACAGTAAGTGAGGAGGCCGAGGAGAGGCTGAATCTGTGCTTAGACACACACCATCACCACCTCGTGATAATGACAAAAACTCCAGGTAGCATTTTGATAGCGATTTGTTCCACATTTGGGCTAATTGCAGCAGCTCAGATGCGATTTCCTCTGAGTGTGTAGACGTTATCCTTGTGTATCTTATGCATGTATGTGACCTTGTATGTTTTATGTAAATGTACGATTCTCCAGGGCCGAACCACAGCGCTCTTCTTTTTCTGTTTTGGTGTGTGGGAGCTTCAGTGCTCTTGGGGAAAACGGTGCTTTGCAGCCAAATTGACATTCACTGGAGTGTGCCCCCCTCCTGTCATTTTGTCAACACCATCACTGTGTGGAGCTCAGCCAAGCAAGACATCTGACAGACAGGCAAATGGGAGTGGTGGACTTCAGCAACATAACACCCTCTTGCTGCCCTCTCGCTGCCCAGCGGTGAGGTTCGGTGCACACACACACACACACACACAAAGGGGAAAAAGGCCATATTCTGTAACCTGGAGTTTCCTCTTTGCACTTCGGTAGTGCAAAAAAAAAAAAAAAACAACAACATCAGATTGATCAGAAGAGATGCAATCAGGAAGAGACCGAACTGCATGAGTGCGTTTCCATTTGTTGCCAAATAGTAAACCTGTCACAAGAAATTGATTGGAAAGTGACAATATCCCCTTAATCCTGAAAGTCGAATATTTCAGGGTCAGAAATTATGACTGTTTTTTTCTGTAAGATGTTTACTAGGGATAGATCGATTATCATCCTGGCTGATATTTGGCATTTTTCTTATTATCCCTAGTAAATGCTCTACTTCAGGTCTGATGCAGCCTCCTCTCTCTGTCCGTTGTCACTCTGTGGTCTCAGAAATGTCTCTCAATCAGAAATTGCAAAAACTGAACAAGAAATACAAACCAGTAAATTAGCTTCTTTCACAGTGGTTAAGGCTACGCTAACGGCTAGCAGCTAAATTAGAAGGAGCCACAGATTAACCTGAAACAGAGTCTGGAAAATGATCATTAATAAAGCTTTAAGATCTGGACCTTAGTGGACAATAAAAGTGACAGAACAGTTAAAGATTAAGAAAATAGAGAACAGCAGACGTAACGGCAGGAGACAAACTGATCAGTCTGAGTCGATCCCACATAAACAGAGGAGAGCGTCCTAATTTAATCCCTCCTATTTCTATTTTAAATATTCAGTTATAGTCACCTCATTAATGAGGAAGCCTAGTTCTGAATGGGAGGTTCTCTGTTATCACACGCTGTTAAATCATTACATCTAATGTATATCTATTACAAATATCATTTATTGGTCTTCTTGATTACTAAAAACCCATATCGGTTGATCCCTAATGTTTACAGTTTTAAAAATGTCACAAATTCATGCATCACAAGTGGTTCCCACAAGTGTTATGCAAACTGCAGCACATTTGACCAAAAGCCTGTGGATTAATGATTAATCTCTGACACTTCACATTTTCTTAAGATGCTGTTTTTCTTCAGCAGTGAGTAAACAGGAGTCTCCAATGTGCCATCAAACGCCGTCTGAGGTCTGAGGGCATAAAATCCTCAATCAAAATATGAAACAAAAAACGCATTTAGGAGATAAAGTGCCTCCGTGGGCACCGCCGAGCGGCTCCCGTGTGCTAAATGCCGTGTGTCAGCGCTGAAGTCCACCGTCTCCACGTACACACCGAACAACACACTTATCAGTCAGGTGTCATGGCAAAACAGTGGGGAAAACAGGCCGATAGGGGACTCAAATGGAACCAGCACTTGTCAGCCAAGATGGATCCTGACACCAGAATATGCTCAGGAAATGATTAGATAAAAATAACAGAAATTCGCCTGGGCGTCTTCGAGGAGGTGTGCTGGCGGCTGATAAAGGATTCAGATTTATGTAGCCTTCACCAAAAGAAGCAGATATTATGTTTCTTGAAAAATGGTACATGGGAGCTGCTGGCTGTGATGTACAGTTTACCCAGCAGAGAAAGCAAATACGAAGGGGTTAATAAAAAGACAGGAAATGAAAAAACACAGTATCGGTTTGGCAGCTTTATGTGAGATCTTTGAAAAACATTTCCAACATGAGTTTGCTTTGTTTGTCCTTGAATATTGACAGCACGTCTCTGTCAGGCTGCGTTTCTGGTCAGTCCTTTTAAAGATACTGTAGATGGGTTGTATATTCGAGGAAGGAGCTTCAGTAATCAAAGATGTTTGGTTGAATTACACTCAGCTGTGGAGGAAACTCTGGCAGCTCATCCGATACACGCGTTCTACGCCGATCAGACCTCAATTATTCAGACGTGAAGGCTCACTCTTACTCCTCCATGCTGCTACCAAATTAATTTCAAATTTGTCTCAGCCTGAAACGCTATTAGGGGCAACCGTCCCAAAAGGGCTCGAAGTGACCCTCGAGAGTTCAGAAACCAAACCGGACTCAGCAGAGGCTAATCGGAAAGCTGACGCTGGTCGCTTCAAACTGCCTCCTCAGCAATAACTGCACCATGGGAGGTGGTGGGGTTGTAAGGACAGGAATCCCCCTGAATGTTGAAAAGCAAATCCCTGCCTCCAAATACTGTATTGTGTTCACGTAACACTGAGCACAATTGATACCAAAAGAATAGGCTCCTATACAACTAAGCTGCATCTTCAATTACATTTTCAGGCAAAGCACTTTGAAATAAACATATTTCATCACCTGCGACGTCATAGAAAAGGCTTCCAATCTGACAGAGTTCGCCAGTCACTCAGTCTTAGGCTTATGTTTTGTTTACAGGTGTTGTTTACTTGCAGTCTTCACTCATTTTCTGGTTCATTTTAGGCACCAAAGCTACGTGGTCAGGTTTAGGAAAAATATCATGTGTTGGTAGACAGTTTTGCTTGTGAGAGGTTTAGGAAAAATATCATGATTTGTGTTAAAATAGGACCGTTTTACTACATGTTTGAAGCTTAGTTGGCTGAAAAGCAGTGACAGTAAAGCAATAAAGTAATTGGAAAAGATATGCTAATTTAAAACATATTTGTCATGTGTTTCAATGCATCTTCATATTGCACATCCATAAGATTAAGGTTTATTTTTAAATGAGGTGGGAAGACGGTTAAATGTTATGCACCAACTGTTTTACATTACAAGCAGCGGTTGCAACGTTGTCTCATGTGTTTTGCATTTATTGTGATTTCCATTTCTGCAGCCACTTGACTGGTTGATGGATTGTACATGGAGGAATACATGTAATGTTTTGCATGCAGCTACACAGAGAACAGTTATGCATATGTTTAAATATGGTGGACATTCACAACAGATTGCAGTCTTCTCTGATTATACCAATTTGGTGAAGAGACAAAGACTGAAGCCTGATGATGAACAGACCCTTGGCTCCATTTGTTCTCTGCAGGTGTTGCTGTATTTTCGTTCTTAAGAAAAGAGAAATGAAGCTCACTGAAGACTGTGACCCTGAATTACATCGCACAGCTGTTTGCCTGGACTACATTTATTTTGCACAGGTGTCTCTGGTATTGAGCCCAGCATTTCAGCTGGAATAGATTTCATGTCACATCGCCCTTTGTTTATTTACTAACTATTATGCACAGCTCTAATTATTCATACGTTCTCAAGTCTCTGGGCAACTTTTGTTTTTTGCATCAAGAGACTTTTATTGCTTAAATTTATCAAATTTAACAAGGCTAATTCCTATTGGGAAACCACAGTGCAGCATTAAAGTCATTTAAAAATGTATTTTATGCCAAAATATGCCAAACAAAGGGTTAAAAGATGTTTTTTTTCTCTCTCCCAGAAGCGAAAATGAGGTTTGAATGAGTGACAGACATTTGAAATGCCACATCTTTTAAATTTGGATAAATCAGAACACATTTCAGTGTAAATGAGGGAAAAGAGAGAACAGAATGTAATGACAGCTTTTACAAAAACAGAGCAGTCTCAATAGACCGCCACACAACTGGAGCGACACACAATAAATATATTGATAAAAAGGACAAATCGCTGAGCTCTTCTCTGTGTTTTTTCCTGCATGATCTGAGCATTTTGTGTCGCCCTGTTTTATTTATCATCCTCCTCTTTTGTGCACGCCAAAACCAATACCTCCACATCCTCTGATCTCGCTAATATTCTGCCTCTGAGCACTTCCATAGCGAACCAATTACGGCCCATTAAGCAGCGGAGAAGAATGAAATCAGGGGATGGGTAGATTACTAGTGGCAGCTTAATGATTAGACAAGTAGTCTGTGAGTGAGAGCTGAATCTCAGGAAGGAAATGAGGGTGGGCAAGGTGAACCAGAGCCCCTTGTCCCTTGATATCTGCTGCAGAGGTGGACTTCAGCGAGCTCCAGACTGCTTTTGTTCGATGTACAACCACGTGGCGTTCGAGGTTCAGCTCCCTGGTGGGAAGAAGTGCAACTTTATGAATGTGAAAACACGCCGATGCTGAGAAAGACAGCGTCTGCAAAGCATCTCGTCTCTGGATAAATAAAAACACAATGGCAGCCGGGAGACGAGGGAACCTGGAGAGCATTGAAATGGCAACAAGCATTTTCATCTCTGTCAGTCTGAATGGCAGTTATGTGAGTTTTGTTTTAAACTCAGGGAAGCCGAATGGTTTTGCAAGGAATTGTTGGACACATATCTGTTTAATTATTATACATATATTCATCAGGAGGATAAATAAAGATTGAGGAGTGTGTAATATCACAAGGAAATGTGTTTGTGAGGCTCAAACTGTCCAAATATATTCTTAAAGTCTCATAAAAAAAACAGTCTAGTTAAAAAAAACAGACAGCTAGTTGTCGCTGTGATGTATTAGAAATATTAAACTGACTAATATTGACAGAAACAGATGTAATTAATTTAGTGCGTGAAAGATAATAAAACTAAATATGTTTCATTTTCATATACTCCACTCAAATACAGTTTAGATTTA
>OMNN01030853.1:0-15876 GCA_900302755.1 Chromis chromis
GGCGGGGTGCATGGGGAGGGGGGCAGCAATGAGGTTAGAGCGTCCGCACTGAAGCTCTGCCAGGAAGCTTGTGTCTGGGCCAATGAGCTGGGAGAGGAAGCGCTGAGTCAGGAAGCCTGGCCAAGAGAGGGGCCCGTGGTGCTGGCATCTCCTCCTCGCACACACGTTACAACGCTTCACACACCACCGCTCTGCTGGAGTCATAACACACTGTTCCCAGGCCACCGCCGTACCCGCCTGCCGCGCACGCATTCATCAGTAAACACAGGGATGTGACACCAAATACCTGTGGCACAATAAAGTGTGGAGGGTTGTGCAAACAGAGATATTTCCATCTGCGACGTGCAAACAGGAGTATCAAGTCGCACCAAAAAATCTACTCGGAGGTGTTTGAATCTAAATGTGTCTCCATCAGTGATACAAAAGGGTGAAAGATGCACCTTGGAAGTCATCTATTAGAGACAACAGATAAGTCTGATGTGCAGCAGAGAGCAGGTGCAGACATACCCGAGGGCTATTACACAGGATGAAACTGTGATATCTTCATTATCCCTTTCATAGCATGACACAAAGAGAGAAGAGGCTAACACAAGGCTCTAAAGAACTCCTTATCGGAGGAATCTCTCTGGTGTGGCTGCACTGTGTGTGTGTGGAGGCAGTTGATATGTTTGATGAGAAGGTCAGAGAGGACAGAGAGGGGGAAAAAAAAGGTAGAGGAGGAGCAACGGCATTCTATAGCCGCAACCAATCATTGGACGGCAGAGTAACAGTGAATATGAGCTTAAAGGAATAGGTCCACATTCTCAAAAATATGTTTTTTTGTGGTAAAGAGTTGAGATGGCTAAACCAATAGCGGACAAAGTTTAGCCCGGCACAAAAAATACAAACCAGAGGCCACAAAATCTGCCTCCAGCACCTCAGCAAACTGCCGTTTTATGGGGGGGACTTTGTGATGGACTGTTTCTTGGCTGGGAGCAGCGACCTCCAACTGGTAAGTCAACAGAGCCAAGAAAGCATTGTTGGACAGACAGCACTGTGCAAAAGTTTTAGGGACTCAAAGTTAAGCCAAGATTCTTTAAAAGACAATGCCATGAATAGCTTTTATTTGTGCAATAATATACTGACATTTAAAAAAACTGCACACAGAAAACTCTAAATTAAATCAAATATTTGGTGCGACCACCCTGTGTCTTTAAAGTAGCACAGTTTGTCCTCAAGAACTTTTTTTTTTTTTGAAGAATTAGACTTAGTCTTAGTGTCTTCTGCAGTCTCGTATAGTCAGACCCATCTCCAGAGGGCTATATGAGCTCTGTAGAATGGTCTGACTGCACCTCATTATTATTCTGCTATTTGGAGCAAAATAAATGCACTGGCTTGTTTGTATTTCTTTAAACCAATCACAATAGTTGTAGGCGGTGCTAAGCCCAGGATGCAGCAACGTCACCCCTGCAAAAATACTGTCTGGGGGAATTGTTATAGAGGAACATTTGCAGACAGGGAGGCGAAACACTGATACACTGAGGCTAATACACTGAAGGAACCGAGCAGGCCTGCCTTAATGCACGATCCAACGACTTTTTTTTCATTTTTTAGCATGTTGGTTGCTGGTAAGAGGTTGTTTTCGATTCCTGTAGCAAAGAGGATTTTTGAAAATGTTAACACGCAGATAGTGGAAGAGGAGGAGGAGAACGCTGCGAATCTATATCGGTGAGTCAGACTGGACTGTTCAGCCCTGGACTGACTCTGTGATGTTGAGAGCACGACTCTGTGGAGACCATCTGTTGCAGGACTCTTTGTACTTCTTGCTACTCAAGATGGCCAGTCGGACCAATCTGGTGACTCCCTGATGGTGCTGTGTGACGGATGCACATATAAACGTGTATAGTGCCTGACATGTTTGCACAGGACTCTGTAACCACTCAAAATTCTTAGTTACCCCCTGCTTGTAGTCTTTGTGCTAAGCTAAGCTAAGCTATCTCCTAATTTGTAGTCTCATATATAACCTATAAATATAAGAGTGGTGCCAGTTTTTTTTTTTAAAGATTTATTTTTGGCCTTTTATGCCTTTACTGGATAGGACAGTGGATAGAGTCGGAACCGAGAGAGTGGGGAAGGACATGCGGTAAACGCCCAAGGTTGGAATCAAACCCGGGACAGCCGCTATTCCTCTGCACTTGGGTCACACGACATAACCATTAGGCTATCTGGGCGCCCTGTGCCAATTTTTTTATCTACTTCTCTGCAACAACATACATGTTTTTTTCCCCAAAAAATTCTATATAAATAGATTCAATTTTATTTAAATAGCAACAGCTCACAACATAAGCTATCTCAGGGCAGCCCTCATAATACGGTCAAGACCTTACAATAATATGTTACAGAGAGAAATCCAACAAATCCTATGATTCCTTTAGAGAGAGCATTTGGGGGAAAAACTTCCAGCAGAACCAGGGTCAGGTAGTGCAGCCATCTGCCTCGACCAGTTAGGGTGAGGCTAAGGGAGAGATTTCAAATCATTCCTTTAAAAGTAAGGATTAAAATTTAATAACTTATTTGTTTTGCAGGACAGTGTAATGAAGGATGACTGTATTTTTCATTTTTGTAGCGTGCACATCTCTACCACAGCTAAGCAGCTAAAAATGGATAATGATGTCATCCCTGTATAAAACCCCAAACATTAATCTGCATCTTTGACAAATATTTGTGATGACGATATCAGATCAAGGATCCCTACTTTTCTGCTTGGCAAGTCTCTGGAAACAGCATGAAAACTCATTCCCATCTGCTTTAAAGCTCCTCCTAAGTCTCTCGCTTGCTGGCCTGAATTCAGCTAAAAGCTATAAGAACACTTTAGATGGGCCGCCTTTTTTTAAACTCCCTTAATATCTTCAAATGCCTGACAATGAAAGGCTAATAGAAATCCTCATATCAAGCTTTATGAAAAGAAAAGGCTGTTTGGCCTCTTTGATAATGGAGTTCAAAGTCATTTTTTTCAAAGTATCACAGGGTTAAATTAGAGGTAGCACATACAAAGACACAAAATGCTGGCTGCCACAGCTGAGAAACAATAAAAACGAGGATTTATTCAAAGAGTAAAAACAACCTGAAGTTACTTCAAACACGCTCGTGTCATTTGAACCAAAAAGAACAAAAGAAACCTTACATAAGCCCAGTGAGTTTGACCTTGCTCGCTGCTCGGCCTTGTCCACTGCTCTTAATCTCAGGGGCATAAATTAGCAGCACCTACAGTATGCCGGAGTTTCCAAGGAGAGGCGGCCTCCTAGCAGGGGCCGAGGATGTCTGCAGGAGTTTGTTGCCGGGTCGCGGGAATGGCTGCACTTGTCACAAAGACTAAAGGCAGTTTCCTCGCTCAGCACCCAGAGACAGTGAAGCCTCAAAGTCAAGGGTGGGCAGGAATGCCCTGAATAGGCAGTTACGTAAAACTCACAGCACCCTGAGAGGATAGAGAAGGAGCTACTCGGGACCTCACAAAGCTCACTGAAGCTCAACTGTATCACAGGGACAAAAATGTACAGTACAAACATCTTTATAGCGCACAGAGCTGAGGCACATTTACATTCTCACAAGCAGCCAAATAAAGAGAAAAACAAATGCAATCTTTCTATTTGAATAAGGGCACAAACGGATTATAAGACAACAGCCCCCCTGGGCAACAGAAGACCCCCAACCCCTACCACTTAATAACAAGATCACAGAGTTAAAGACCATTTTGGAGTCATTTTGCATCTCTTTGTAGTTGTATTGTGCATCGTTTAGATGTTTTGTGTCTCTTCGTGATCAATTTCTAGTTCTGATCTCTTCGTGGCTGTTTTGGATCTAGTTTTTTACTAATATTCTGCTCTTTTTTTCTTTATTTTGCATCTCTTTGTCATTGTTTTGCATATTCTTTTGGCAATTTTGTATCTCTATGTGGTCCTTTGTGTCTATTCATGCTTGTTTTGTGTCTCTTTGTGACCAATTTCTGTCAGCTCTATCTCATTTTGATCCCTCGTTGGCTGTTTTGCATCAAATTTGCACCCATATTTAGTATTTATGTAGTCATTTTGCATCTCTTTTATATCATTTTGTGTCTCTTTGTACTCATTGTGCAACTCACTGTAATCTGCGTTTTCATTTTGTGTCACTTTGTAACCCTTTGTCTCTATTTTGTGTCTAATGATGCTTGTTTTGTGTCTCTGTGATCAGTTTCTGTCAGCTTTTTCTTGGTTTGATCCCTCTCTGGCTGTTTTGCATCCAATTTATATCCATGTTGAGTCTTTTTATGGTCAGTTTGCATCTCTTTTTAATCATTTTGCATCTCTTGAGCATTATTCTGTGTCTTATTGGTCATTTTAAGTCTGTTTAATAATTTGGGATCTCTTTGTGAACTTTTGCATCTAGTCATGCTTGTAATTTTGCATCAGTTTTGCATTTTCTTCTGGTAATGTGCCCCTTTGTGATCATTTTGTGTCTATTCATGCGTGTTTTGTGTCTCTTTGTGATCAATTTCTGCCAGGTTTTTCATATTTTCATCCCTCTTTGGATGTTTTGCATTAAGAAATACCATTTTGTGGTAATTTTGCATCTCTTCGTAGTTGTATTGTGAATCATTTTTGATGTTTTGTGCCTCTTCATGATCATTTTCTGTTCAGTTTTTCTAGTTCTGAAACCTCTGTGGCTGTTTTGCATTAAATTTAAATCCATAACAAGTCATTTTTGGTTAGTTGACATCTCTTTTGTTCTCATTTTGCATCTCCTGAGAATTGCTTTGTCTCTTTATTAGTAATCTTAAGTCTCTTTATGGTCATGGTCATTTTCTATCTCTGTTAATCATTTTGGGTCTCTTTGTGAACTTCTGCATTTGGTCATGCTTGTAATTTTGCATCTCTTTGTAATTGTTCTGCATTTTCTTTTGGTAATTTTGTGCCCCTTTGTGGTAGTGATCATTTTGTTACTCTTCGTGGCCTTTTGTTTCTATTTATGCTTATTTCGTGCCTCTTTGTAATCTTTGATCCCTCTTTAACTGTTTTGCATCAAATTTGTACCAATATAAAGTCACTTTGTTGGAATTTTGCATCTTTTTTTAGTCATTTTGCATCTCTTGAGTGTTATTCGAGTCTTTATTGGTCATTTTAAGTCTCTTTGTGGTATCTGTTTAATAATTTTGAGTCTCATTTTGAACTTTTGCATCTAGTCTTGCATCTCTTTGTAACAGCTGCGCATATTTTTGGTTGTATTGTTTCGCTATATGTTCATTTTAAGCCTCTTTGTGGTAATGTTATATCTCTAATCCTTTTGGCCCTTTTGCATCTTTTTGTTTTTACTTATTCTCGTCATGATTGTTTGTGGCCATTTAACTTTCTAACATGAAATGTCCCTTCATGCAGAAGCTCTGGTCCAGGGGCCCACATGCCTTTGCTGCAGGGCCCGTTCCATAATCCATCCACGAATAAGGGAGTTTATGAGATAAAAACGTGAAGCTATTGATTAAAAAAAAAAAAATTAGCTAGGACTAATCCCCTTTTGATGTCAACAAAGTAATTGCAGAAATTATCTGGGGCATGTTTACCAAAACAGTCAAAAGATACAGTATCTCCGATCACCGGCGCATTCGCCACGCACACTTTGCACTTTATCGCAGTTTGCTCTCAAGCACTTACAAACAAAACACACACATACACACACACACACAAAAAAGAAAAGAGGGAAGAAAAACACAGCAAATAGCCAGCCAAGCCTCCCTCTCTCTCCCTCTCTCTGCTCCCACCAGAAGCCACCCAGCGAGCACCAGGGCTAACCCCGCTGACCTGACCCAGATATTAACCCAAGCCTCCAGATGTGAACGCGCGCTGGGATTACTCCACCGCTGCATCAATGCATCAAGCTCCACATGCTTTCCTAATGAGGCATCCTAAAATGACCCTGGAGACAGAGCCGACTGTCTGCCTCACTATCTCCCTCCATTCCCACAACTCTGCCTCTCTGTCACAAGTCCTCCTCCTGTGTGTAAAAAACAGCAGGGAAATGCAACTTAAGGAACATTAGTCAGTAACAAATGAATCAGACTTTCGCCTTAAAGCAGCTGACCTCATGCAGCAGTCAGAATATGAGATGAAATTAGAAAATATGCACCCATATATCAAGAATGTTCTACCTCCATGAGGATTCCACTTCTACTGGAGTGCAACCAAATAAAGTTGCACACACAAGAAGAGTGACACCTCCTCCTCTGCTCAGCTACTGACTTTCTAATGCTCTAATGTATGCATGGATGTCTGACAAACTTGTCCTGCACAGAGGCTGTCTGTGGTTCAGTTTAGTTCCACTCATCCTGTCCACATTTGCAGTCACGACCTGGGTCCTTTTTTTTTTGTTGCAGAAGCGCCCCTCGATATGAAAGAATTTAACTCCTTCTCTGCATCAATGTAGCTATTGTAGCCATTGCATTCTTTCGGGCAGCTTCAATTTCCAACTTGTGCCATGTCGGCAAGTTCCAAACTTCACCGCAAAACCGTACGAAGCACAAAACGCACGTATGACAGCCGGTGGCGAGGAATCACGATGAGGCGCAAGTGTGGCAAGTTTGATCGGCCTGCTAAGTAGCTCCAGTTTTTTTTTTTTTTTTTTTTGCAAGAGATCAAGAAGGGGGGACACAAAATAAACAAAAAAAAATGCAGCGCCGCTCCGTAGCTCACCATTTTGATCCAGCGTTTCGAGGCTCAAAGGAGTCCCAGAATAACTCCTTTCGCACCAGTTTCCCCTCCGCCATGAAAATGACCGTTGATTTGTCACATTTCTTCAGTTTTTTTTTTTTTGCCCTGCTCCCTTCAATCTCTTTCTTCCCCCGTGCTGCTGCTGCTGTAGCATTCAGACAGACAAAAAATGCAGAGGCTGCTTTTGCAGAAGGAATTGGTGATTGGAGCTCGGGGATCATATGGGCTTTTTTGTCAGACGTTTTTAAAGGGACACGGCACTGTTTAACGTGGAGTTGCGAGACAGACGCATTTCTTTGTACTGTACGAGGGGGAGATATTTCGGGGAGCGAGGAGGAGGAAGGAGGAAGGCTGGGGAAGGACACACGGCCAGATGGCGCAAACCGTCCTGCGCTGCGCCTCCCCTGTGCGCTCCTGCAACACGGTGACGTCAGGCGCGCAGACAGATGCGGAGGTCGCGGAGTTCGTTCATTTCCCAGACCAGAGAAGTCACTGGAACTTCATGTTTGCACCCAAAATGGCCCTTTTACCGCAAATTCGCGCCACATATCTGCGCTTTCTTAACTTTTACACGTCACGACTCAGAAATATAGTTGCATATGCGCACTGTGTCATTTCTCAATGAGGAATTTAACCCCAAATATAGTAGTGGCACAGAAACTGGTGTCATGAACCATGGTTTTTTGGTCACTTACTCACTTTATCATTCACTTATGCAGGTATGACATGTCAAAGGTCAAGTCACTTTTATTTCTTGTGCACATTTAAAACAACAGCTGTTAAGCCAAAGTGCTCTCCAGTACAGAAATAAGACGGGCCTTATAAATTGGCCTAACAAGTTTAATTTTTAAGGATACCACAGTATCATTTATTACGTGAATTCATCAGAGTAATTTAAATATTACAGCTAAAACCTTACACAATTGTCTATAATACAAATTTGCCTGTCTAAGACCCTACAACCTTATATATTATGTCCATTTTGTCCAAAATTGTATATAATACAAACGTATCTGGCAGAGCTGGCTCGCCCGTTAGGCAATATAGGAAATAATTGCCTAATAATAAAAGAATAAGTCTCTAAAATTAGTGAAAAATTAGGGAATCATTCACAAAAAATTCCTTTAAAAAATAATAATGGAGCTAGGAACTTTTCCGGTGAAGGCACAGTCTTCCTGCATCACTGACAACTGTTGGAGAGATATATATACAATATATTCCAACCTATCTATCACTAACGTCAGGTGAAAATCAACCAAACACTGATGAAAAAAACAGGGATGGGAGCAGGGAAACACGCCTCCCTTCTGTGACGTCAGCGAGTCAGTGAAGCTACCCAAGGACCCACTCAACTCAGATAATGGCAACACAATGAAAATCACAATCACATGGGTGAAAGTCAGCCGGCGCTAGTGTTCTAGGGTTAAAGCAGGGGGATTGTCACCTTACTCTGTTAAGTGCTATGAGATGACATAGGCTGTGAATTGATGCTATATAAATAAAACTGAGTTGAATTGAATTAAAAAGTAATTAATTTCGATTGCAATTCCACCACGCTACAACAAAATAAAACTACGACTCCCTTTTGTATCAGGGCGTTGGTAACCTGCTGTGAGCCCCTGTCCTTAATTGTGTTACACATTACAAAAAGTACCTATTCACTCTCTTTCAGAGATGACAAGATAAATACCACTCTCACATCTGCAGAAGATACAAATGAGATCTTTTGCACTTTTTATTATGCTAACTTACGCTTTCTTGCATCCTCCCATTACCTAGAAATGCTTCTTTCTGCGGCATCGTGAAGACTTCCTAGGTGAAAATCAAGATTTTTACCTTGATAACATGTCTATGTGGTCTTCTTTTATATGCTGTAAGACACATCCTGAGCTAAATAGGCAGGCAAGTCAGCAGGGTTGGGCTTCCTGTATCGCTATTCTCAGTCGTAGGTGAGCTGGTGTGCTCTAGCAGCAGTGAGTGAGGAGTGGTGAGTAGAGAGAGGCGGGGACTTCATAGATCTGCACATGCAACTGTATGAACTAAGCCATTTTAAGGCATGAAGGGAGAACTTTGAAAACATATATAACACTGAGAAGCTTTTAAGGGTTTAATCAATGCTCAAAGAGGGTCTTTAACCGCATCTCAAGGAGAGAGGAGGCTTCTGGAGTCTGGCAGGAGCTAATACACAATGCACCAGTACTGTATGCACCAGTATGCACTTTGAGATCCTCAGGCAGAGGTATTTATCTGTTCCAGGGGCCCGATTGAAAAGTAAAGGGGAAAGAGCATTTGCAGTCGAGGCCCTGAGGCTCTGGAACAATCTACTCGAAAAAATCAGGTCAACTGAGTCAGTGATCTCTTTATGTCTCTTCTTAAAACATTTGTATTTGAGAGGCTTTCCTTTTCTTTACTTTAAACTGTCTTGTATTTCTTTTAAATAATGTTTTCACCTCTTCTAACACTGTGTTGGTTCTTACCTGTCTTTTAAATTCTTGACTCGTCTGTTTCATTTCGCTGACTTGTGAAGAACATGGAATATTATTATTATTAATACGAGGAAGGGAAGCAAGGGAGGGAAGTGAGGAGACACATTAGCATAATGAAAAGCATAATGTCATCCAGCTCTCACTAACAAAGTGAATTAGTGTATCAGGCTGTTCCTTTAAGGCCTGGTGTGATGTCAGTGGATGTAGCGTTTAAGTGCTGCATATAGTATTGCCAAGCAAATTTGCTTTTCATAAAATGTCCACTCTCAAACGACTACCTGGGCTGCCACTAATAGTTATTTACATCATTTATTCATTTGCAGATTAGTTCCCTGATTGACCAATTCATCATTTTGTCTATAAAATCTGAAAAATAACCATCACATCCTCACAAAATCCATGGAAAAGTCTAGTTTTAGTTGACCAGCAGTACAAAACTCTAAGATATTCAGCAAATTCCCACACGGGAAAAGCTCGAACCATCAAATGTTTGACATTTGTGCCAACATAATTTATGAAAACAGTTGCCTTTTCAGCTCTAATTGCCACATAAAACTTCAAGCCTCCAGGCTTGGTGACATTTTGGGCCCTCGGGCTGTTGCCCAGCTTCCCCATGTAATTCAGCCTTGTCGTGTGGACCCCTGAAGGATCCCTGGACCCAACGGCTCACTGCTGAGCAGAAGTCGATATGATCATAACAAGGCGGGAAGAAAATGAATCACAACCTGGCGCAGGTCCTATTTATCATCCCATTTCCAGGACTCAGTGGACTCGACTCAGAGGAGCTGACAAATCAACCCTCACACTGAAAACACATTCAGCTCCTTTTTTTATTTAAGCTACTGTAAATATATGAAAGTGTAAACAAACCCATCATGCAGTCGTAGTTTTGTAGACTTCAGTGTTTCAGATCTAATCCTGTTTAACATTTCACACAAGGAGAACCCGAGGAGGAGAACCCTGATTAAAAGTGACAGCAGGCTAATGATTTTCCCTCATGAAGGCTGAGGTGCTGAACTCATGTGAAGCTCCCACATTTTTGAAAAAAGGAGCCTTTAAAATCCTATTTTGCAGGACATGTTTTGTGAAGGAATAATTGATCCAGGTAAGAATGTGTGATGAATTAAATGTAACGTCTGAAGAAAGCAAATAATAAAAGCCATGTAGTTGTGGCTAGTCTGCATATTAAAATATACAGCTACTATTGAAGATAACGATGATGAAGATTACGGCCATACCGCCTTGTGGATGCCCGATCCCGTCAGATCTCGGAAGCTAAGCGAGGTAAGGCCTGGTCAGTACATGGAAGGGAGACCGTGAGGGGACACCAGGAAGCCTGGGTGAATGCAGTGCGAGAGTGAGTGGTTGTTGGTGGTTGGAGGGGCCGATGGCGCAGATTGGCAGCCTCGCTTCTGTCAGTCTACCCCAGGGCAGCTGTGGCTACATACATAGCTTACTACCATCAAGTATGGGAGTGAATGAATAATGCAATGTAAAACGTCTTTGAGTGTCTAGAAAAGCGCTATATAAAACCAATGCATTATTATTTATTATAAATCATGTACAGAAAGGCAACCACAAGTGGAGGTGAAATTATCTACTGTTAAACAAATAAATCAAGAAAACAACATCTGTAAGTACACAGACTTTAATCAGAAACAGGAATATATTGATTCTCTCATGACTTTTTATCTTTTGAGTCATGAAATTTGTCTTTGCACAAGCAACAGCAACTATTAAATGAGCTGTTCTGTTATTTAACATGATAGAAATCACCATATCTAATAAAAACCTCACCTGTAACTGTAAATATTTACACTTTACCAACAGAAAAAGCCTCATGTTCCCTCTCTGTCAACATCGAACCATTTCACCTGTGATGTATTTTGGTGTAAAACTGCATGTACCTCTCCTCCTGTTTGTCCAGGTGATGGACTGCTATAAATTGAGATGTGATTTGCGCTGAAAGCCGTCCATATAAACGGGCCCGAGCAGCTGATGTATTCACCACCTGCACTCCTGCTCCATGCAGATAAAAAAGAGACAGGCATTGTAGCAATTCAATATAATCAGTATCAGATGGACAGTTCGTCGTTTGTGGCATGCAGCTCAGAAAAGCTGCTACAGGAGAGAGAGAGACAGGGGCTCAGACACTAGTTCAGCTATAAGTGTATACAAATATTAGCAATAGGCTCTAAACATTTAATGTCTCCTTTTTTCTTAGTTTAATGTTCAAGATTCTGAATTATACTTGTGCATTAGTCTGATTCTTCCAATTATGTGACATCTAATACAACAAAATGACAGTTTAATCAGAGAACTAGAGGCAGCATCAGGGGTGTTTGACATGGATACTGTTAAATCTGCCATAATTAAGACATCTCTGTGCAGCTTTACCGCCTTGATCTCTCAAGTGCAGACACTCTGCAGTTCTGAACTGAAAGGTAGATGGCGCCATTGTAGAGATACAAATACCCCCAAAAAAACAGAGGCTCAAGATGTGGTGGTATTTATTAAGTGTAAACATTCAGAACTGTTTGAATAAAATCTAAATCAAAGATACTTTGAGTAACGTTTTAACATTCATAGTACAGTAACAAAAAGAAACCAAACCGTTACAAAAACAAGTTACTTTTCATTAAGTGATGACTTCTCTCTGAAAACTTAAGGCATGTTCTCAACTCAAACTCCTCAAACATGTCAAAGCTGAGAGGTTTAGACATTTACACTGTAGCTATTTTACATTTCAGTGTATAAAAGGCAAAAGTAGAAAAAGAATACACAAATATACAATAATCTAAGTTATTTACAGCTTATTTCTCATATTATCTGTGAAGTATTTACCAAAGTTGCTGTTTGAGTGGCTGTATTGATATGTTAACCCAGTTGTTCTCAGCTGTGACAGTTCCGACAAGAGGATCTGTCTTTGTGTAAGCTTGTAAAGTGGTTTCTTTATTTACATTCTAAACGTTCATTTCTTCATGTCAGCTTATGTAAGGACATCCAATACAGTATTAAACTAGTAATAAGATGGTAACTGTTCCTGTTAGAGCTTTTGTTGTTGATCAGTGAGTACAGGAGTATTTGTTATTGTGCGAGCACAGTGATCAGACTTTGTGGTTCTGTTTCCTTTTCAGCAGATGTGAAGACAACAAGCTACCTGAGGTGCAGCTTAACTGTACCGACTGCTGCGACTGTGACTCCTGCGCCTGGAAGAACTGCGACTGGAGGAGCGGTACGACCTGCAG
Organism: Chromis chromis; assembly: GCA_900302755.1. Lineage (NCBI taxonomy): Eukaryota > Metazoa > Chordata > Actinopteri > Pomacentridae > Chromis > Chromis chromis. The sequence goes on from OMNN01030853.1 coordinate 12,448, forward strand.
ACGACAGAGAGTCAGAATAAATAATTCACCTTTCAGGGATAGACTTCGTCACAGCATGAGAACACAGGTGTATTTATCAGGGATGCAAATGAATGTATAGTTTAAAAAGTGAGAACTTCCTGAAGTCAGAATAAAAAAATGTGACAATAAGCGCAATATAACCATGTAACAAAGGAGTGTGCTACTATATAATAAATTCTAGTCAACATACTTAGATCAATAATAGACAGACAAATGTTAAGTAGTGAATTAATCATCTGATTAAAGCAAACCTCAGGCTGCCTAAGTGAGTTCTAAATCAAATCCAGTCACATGTTACTGCATAGAAATATAGTCATCCTGAAATTACTGTTTGCCCTGAAGAAGCTCCTCCCAGATTGCACAAAACCATCATTGTTATTCATTCTCACACCTCTCTGCTTTGACTATGATCACTAATAGGTACAAGTAGTTTAGTCCTGACACTTTGCCTGATCTTTCAGTCAGACTGGGAACATATGCTTTACTGACTTCACCTTAATTGTGGCATCTAGCTTTAGCCACCTCTAATACACCTGCTGCCTGGATCCAGCTGCTGCACAAGAAGCGCATCACCATCGCTTTCAAAGTTTGTGGAGCTGCTGGTTCTCAAGCTGATGGACAGCCTCCTGCCTCCCCCTCTTTACCCCTCCACTCTCACCCCTGTACCCTCCATCTTTGCCCTACTGCCTCTCCAATCTGCTCCTCTTACCCCCTCTCTATCTTTCCACCGTCCCCTTCCTCTCTATCACCAGTCTTAATTACAAAGCATAAACAAACTTATTTGCTCAAAATGGGTCAAACTACAAAAAATGCAATGCAAAAATTGCATAACATAACGAAAACCTGTCCGATATGGCGCAAAAGTTGTCCAAAATGACACAAAACTTGTCCATAGTGACTTGAAATTTAAACTGAAATGACCTGAAAAGTCTCAAAATGTGTTTAAAATGGATCACAATGACTCAAAATCTGTTAAAAACTTGTCCTAAACAACTGGGGAAACACCTAAAAACGAGACAATACTATTATACGTGGGGATTTCTTGATAAAAATGATCCAATACTATGTATATGTAAGGGGCAAAAGTATGGGAATCTCTGGTTTCAGCATTTATTTGAAGGTGAAATTCCAGTCTCTCAATCAGGTGTGAGTGGGTGCCCTGTTTTATTTAAAGAACAGGGAGCTAGAAGTCCATATATATAAGGAAAACTCAAGGAACATTGTCCCATCTGCGAAGCAAAGTTATGGTAGTCATGGTTTGGGTTTTGTTTTTTGCTGCGTCTGGGCCAGGACAGTTCACCAGCATTGATTAAACAATGAATTCTATCTATCCATTAACTGCATCTCAAGAGAAAGAGACTCATGCAGCGAGACAATGACAGTAAGTCGTTTTACCAAAAAAAATGGCTGAAGAAGGAGAAAGTTAATGTTTTGGAATAGCCAAATCAATGTCTTGACATTAATCCAATAGAGATGTTGTGGAAGGACATGAAGTGAGTAATTCATATACAAAAACCCACCAACATCACAGAGATGAAGCTGTTCTATGTGCAGAACAAATTCCTCCAAGCCAATCTGCAGGACTGATCAACAGTTACCCGAAATGTTTAGCTGCATTGGTACACAAGTGGGCAAAACTGGAAGAAAATGTTCACATACTTCTGCCACTCACAGATATATCACATTGGATCATTTTCTTCTATAAATAAAAGATCAAGAATAAGTTTTTTTTGGCTCTTCTGGAAAGTTTATCTACTTTTAGGACCCGCCTGTAAATGTTTCCAGTCATACTTATGCAGAAATGTTAAAAATTCTAAAGCAGTTCATTTGTCCTCCTGAATTCTAATGTCATAAAGTTTAAAGAGGTCAAGGAAAGGTAAAGGGGAAACATGAAAGTGAAGACAACCACAGTGTACCTCTCAGTGTCAAACTACAATCTAACATTTTGCCACAGGTTAGAAAGAATCAAGAAGGTAGAAAGGTTGTACCGAGACCTGCCGCGTTGTTACTGTCTGTCAGGGTTCACCGGGGAGCAGCGAGTCTTACCGGGATCGGCGGTCTGAGCTCCTGTAGCTGTCACTTCGTCTGCGCCCTCGTCTCCTGCTCGCACTCCGACTCCGACTGGAATAGCTGTCGTAGGAGTCTGACCTGCATTAACACACAGCCAGACGACAACAGAGATATTATTCTGGGAATATTTACAAGAACGGCTTCAAAATGATCTGCTTGGTAGAGACATATTGTTAAAAAGGTGGAACACAGAGCTGGCATGTTAATCATTAGGATCTATACTTGACTTATACGCAGAATCAGCTCACAAAGTTGAATTCAGGATTGTTTAAAACCTTCTTAGGATGAAATAGAATGCAAGTTTATACCTTTTTAAGGAGGATACTGGCCAAGATACTGAAATATGATGAAAAAGCAGTACCACTAAGAACAAAGAGGATATGGCCATGAAAATACTCATTATCGTATTAACATATTCCTAGTACTCCCCAATGGTATACAGCAATAAATTCTAATTACATATTTTATTAAATCAAGGCTACCTGTACCGAGACAAGCACCATAAAATGGTTAGGTATATTAATCATGAAAAATGCCTGAATTATTTAATTTAAGTTGTTTTCAATTCAATTCAATTTTATTTATATAGCACAAATTCACAACATATGTCATCTCACAGCGCTTAACATAGTAAGGTAGAGACCTTACGAATTTTAAACAGAGAGCAGAAAACCCAACCATCCAAAGATGTCTTTGGACTAGGGGTGGGACAAAATATCGATACAGTGATATACCGTCGTCCCTCCTCGTGCGATATGAGTATCGATACGCTGGCACCAAATATGGATACTTCAATTAATATAATAAGGCGCTCTAATAAGGCGCTCTAAACCCTGCCAGCTGCCATTTCCCCAGCGTCACTACTTAATGACTCCACGCGGTGGCGTTTATCACATGAATGAGTGAGACTTGAGCGGAAATTAATTGGCTGAAGAAGAGTTTGTACAGGTATAATGGAAGACAGCAACGCTACCGTAAGAGACGCCCCATCCACGTTTAAGTCCAAAAGGTGGACCCATTTCGGCTTTCGCAACATTGAGGGAACAAGCAAGCTGGACAAAGACTATGCCATATGCAAGAACTGCCTCGCAAAATTAAAGTACACAGGCAACACCACGAACATTGTATTTTTCAGTTATAGACATCGTGATGTATCGTGATGTGATTGTCTTGTAATATATCGATTATTGCAGTATAGTTGTATTGTGTGATTATCGGTATCGTGAGCCATGTATCGCGTATCGTATTGTATCGTGAGGTACCCTGTGATTCCCACCCCTACTTTTGATTCCCTATGAGCAAGCAGTTAGCGACGGTGGAAGGAACCAAAAAAAAACA
>OMNN01030855.1:0-10821 GCA_900302755.1 Chromis chromis
TATGTATACATATATTGCTTTCATTGATTCCTGTATATGTGAATGGTGAGTCTCTTTATTGACATAATGCACTTTCCAAATAACTCACACACTGGCAATATTCACCTTAACTTAAGCACTATAACTGTAACACTTATATTCATGCACTTTGTTTTACTGTTTGACTGATTGTATTGTATTTATGTACTTTAAACCTTGTGATTAATGTTTGTTTTGTGACCTGCCAAGGGACAACAGATGCAAATTAGCATTTTTGCTAACTCTGGCGCATTTACAGTATGTCATTTTTACATTTGTTCATCAATGTGCACTGTCCCTTCCAAATAAATAAAATAAAAACTAGCTGATGCATGATGATACTTTTCAAATACTTAAACACATTCCCTGGACAAAATAAAAAACTTTAGCCTGACATTTATTATCTGCCTGTCAATATTTCATTTTAAAGCCTTTATCGAGTGATACTGACGACATGCTGATATCATCATCCACCAGCTAAAGACTCATTTGCAAAGCTAATGAGGCTAATGTTACCATTAGCTTTTAATGCAAAGTCGAGGGACACCCAGAGATGGTGGAGACGTTAATTTGAAACCAGTAAACCAGGACTGGATGTGTTATTGTGTTTTCATGTCGCCAGTTGTGCTCCAGTACAAACTTAACCCAGTTGGTGTTTACATCTGTTTGCTTCTCTCCTGCTCTCTGTGCTCACATATAATGTATTTTATTACATCCATTTTATTACATACAATTCCTAATAAAGCTGTTCTCATTTATATATTTATCTGTTTCTGTTGTCAGACAACAGAACAAGTATGAAAAAATAACTGAAATGCTAATGCTAATGTTAACCGACAGTCACTTTAGAGCCATTTTTAATCTTCTGCACTGCTAACCATTAATTTTATAACCACTTTGTCGTCTAACAAACTCACCAACGTGTTAAAAACTACAACCATGCAGTGAGTTTGGTGATATTTCAAAGTAAAATCATCGCTCAGAGAAAAAGTTAGAAGTGATAGAAAGAGAGTTCTATCTATACAGACGCAGAGAGAGTTTTCTTCCTGACGGAGCAGCTCAACTGTATTTACAGCTAAAGACACTGAAACAGACCATTAAGAATAGGGAGAAAACCAGGGGTTGTACAGTTGTGATGAAATTAACCACCTTTCTGGTATTTTAAGCTTTAAAAATTGACTTCCACTAATTTCCATGAGTACAATTGAGACATTTAAAATCACAAATGTCAACAATCATTGGGAAAGTCAGGGAATCACTAAAATTATTACAATAAATTTCCCGGAAACCACAAATGTATAACCAAGTTTTATGGAGAGCTAATAGATTCTAAGATATTTCAGTTTAGAATACAATGGTGACCTAGCAATACTGCCTGCTAACGTAGCTAATGTGTATGCATTAATAGTTATTCAAACAATATTCATTAAACTGTTTTGTGGATGGTGAAGTGAGCAGTTTCTAAAATTGTTGCGTAATCTCCCAGACTTGGGGTGACACCTGTAAAACTTTAGCATATGATTCAACTACTTTTCTCGACCCCTTGTGTCCTGCGTGGAAACATCTGCAGTAATTTTCCTGGGGCAGGGGTGGTGCAACAGGTTAAGCCCCTGGGCTACTGATCAGAAGGTCAGAGGATCAAACCCCTGCTGTGGCCACTGTTGGGCCTCTGAGCAAGACCCTTAACCCCTGACTGCTCCCCGGGTGCTGCACCATGGCAGTATAGTATATATAGTTAAGGTTAACTTTGAATAGGATGGGTCAAATGCAGAGAAGGAATTTCCCCAAGGGGATCAATAAAGGTTAGATTATTGTGTTTATCTACTTATTTATTCGTGTTTCTTTTTTTTCTACAAAGAAGAGAAATCCTTGGTGCTGTCAAAGTCACAGTTATAAGTAGGAATGGGATATTTTTGTTAATTTCTCTTAAACAGGGAAAGTTAATTTGAGTTTTGACAATTAACCATGTCAGATGAATGATGTTGATGTTATTTTATTTTTTATTCTTTTACAAGCAGATGTGTGAAAAGTACAAGAGAGAAATATGTGGTTTATCCCGTATGCCTCCCTCAATTTCACAATGTGGAATATGTTGCAAAAACCAGAATTTACTGACCATGAAATGGACATATTTGGAGAAGCTGCTGGCTGTACCCATGACGAAAACATGACTAGGTCTCCTCGCGACTCTTCCCCTTTTTTTCAGACCAAACACGTGAGACTCTTTTATATCGCCCCCACATTCCACCATGAGGCTTAAGTCACCACTGTCCTTATCAGGTTCCATTTTCCAGTCTCAAATGAAAAGAGGATGAGACACCACACTTTAAAGACGTCTCATATTTTACATACAGATCACCTAAATTATCACCTCCTGCTCTGTTCCACACATAGACTGTATATATACAGTGTTTGGTTCCACATCCTAAAGCCTTTACTGTCCTCTTTGTGATTGGAGGTCATCAAGTTTTTCTTTCCTGTAGAATAACAGAGTCAGTGTGTTTTCAACGGCTGTGATGTGAGTGTGTACTGTAAGTTAAGATTTATTGTCAGACAGACACCTCGGTGCAGGAACAAGTGACATCTTACCGTCCGTGGTCACTTCAGAGCTCTCAGTTTCTGCTTATGTTTGCACCAGTGGGAGGATGCATCACACACTGTTAATGCTGTTAATGCTCCATCTGGTGGCAAAACACGGGGCTGCTAATTTAACAGAATAGCTGAATGAGGCTACACAGTGTGGCTGATTTACCAGAGCTCAATTGAAAATATGCTGTTGAGTAGAAAACTTTATTCTTCTTCAGCTCCATCTGAGGATTGTTGCTGCTAAATGGCCTCTTGTAGACAGTGTTTTGCAGTTTTGGAAGTGAACAAATGAAGTCACTGTGGATGGGAAACTGTTAAAGTCTCTATTTTAAGTGTTGGAAAAGTAAAAAAATGGCAGTAAAAAGCACTAAGGTCAAAGTAAATGGGTTGCAACAATGTAAAATAGGGTCATTCTATTTAAAATCAACCAAATTTGAAGGTGGTTTCCTCCTGACCCCATTAGAATCAGCTGAGTTTTTTTTTTTTTTTGTATTATAATTTATATTTAATGAATGAATGCCATGCAACATTTTTACTTCTTACTATGAATATTTTCTGAGTTACAGGCCCTGAGTTTAACATGCTCTCATAACTTCATAAGTACAGGATATAGACACATTTGAGCTGTTAAAAACTGCACTTTCACATCCATGTACAATCTAAATAAAGCCATTTCTCTTTTTGTTCTGCATAATGTTCTTCTATAACCAAGCATCAATATCACGACATATATCATAGTTTCAATAACAAAAACTGCACCAGTTTAATGTCTATGATATAGAGTAAAAGAAACACCCTTTGGTACTCTGGATGTGTTACCTGTTTCCTGACAACCCACCAGAGTAAACTTTAAAAAGTGCATTATGGGTGAATTTTAAAGGGTCATATCACCATCTGGAAATGAAAGGTCTCATTTTTACTACACTCATCTACTAGAGATAATCTGGTCTGCGTCAGAATAATTTTCTAATATAGGGATATTTTGGAGCTAGAAGATCCCCGGTTTGTGTTCTGGTTAGGACACCTGGGATCTTTCTGTGTGGAGTTTGCATGTTCTCCCTGTGCAGCGTGGGTTTTCAAAAACATGCTGAGGTTAATTAATGATTCTAAATTGTCTGTAGGTGTGAATGAGAGTGTGCTTGGTTGTTTGTCTCTATGTGGCCCTGTGATAGACTGGTGACCTGTCCAGGGTGTCCCCTACCTTCGCCCGAGTCGGCTGGGATAGGCTCCAGCCCCCTGCGACCCTACAGAGGATTAAGCAGTGTATAGATGGATGGTTGGGATATTTTGGCACTCGCAAAATGTAAAATATGGGATCTTGTTTCACTAAAACCATAATAATTCAGAAATATTCATAGTATGAAGGTAAAAAATTGCATGACCCAATACTTCATCATCAGTCCTGCATTCAAAATTCCACTAAAGTAAAACTATCAAAAGTAAACAATCAATTAGATTGTCAAAGGAGTACCTAAATAAATCATTATAGTGCTTTATTAAATGTACCACTAACAGTTAATGAGTGTTTATCTCTACAGCTAAAAGACTAAATTAGTCACATTCATTCTGACTTGTAGCTGCCAACTAAACTTTATAACTTTATTTTAGTAGATGTTTTTAAAACCAGCCCGATGCTGGTTAATGAACAAACAGTCTGAATCTGTGTTGCTGTGTTTGTTCGTGCTTTTCTGGTTATGTCAGTTTTTTTCCTGTGCTGATCTTAAACTGTGTGAGACTCACTTTGTAAAGCAGGATGTGTGATTTTTATCTGTAGTTTCAGTCTGAACTGAGCTCTGCACTGACCTGTCTGCAGTTAGAGGCCCTTAGGCTTCTCCTGTCTGTTGGACTGAACAGTATCACTCACTAATTACTGATCTGGTGAAAGCAGTGGCTGAAATGATCCTCAGTAGAATCTCTATGCTGCTCACACTTTCAGGTCAAAACTAAAATTCAGCTGAAGAATCGTGAGAATCTGTTGAAGGTCATTTACATGTCGCTGGCTCTAATTCTCCTGTGACAGTTTATATTTGTTTCAGGTGTAAAACCAGAGCTGGAATTTGCACCAAATCTAAACACCAAGCCTTAATTTAATGTAGTTTTTGCACATTTTGAAAAAGGTATTTATAAATTCTACCCAGTTAAAGAAGAAGAATGATATTTGTCATTGCTGTGGTGCTTTTATTACTTCTATAAGTGTTGATTATATAATTCAGACACCATAGAGGCCCTACAGAGACATCTTTTATTTATGTCATAGTCAGAAGATAAAAATAATGTCATTACCGATGGCTGAGTTTCAAGTAGCTGCTTTGGTTTCATGCCCCTGATGCTGTGGATGTTGGCTTCCAGCCACGCTGTCAAGCCAAGCTTGAGAGGAACCGAGCCACCTTTAATGTTATGAGCAGCACCTGTGCTTTTCCTACTACGACTACTTAACACGTCTGCGGTGGAAATCGCACGATTTGGCTTGTATCCGGAGGTCAGTTGTGAAGAGGGAGAGCACGCACAGGAATATAGATACCAAATTATACAAGTGTGAGTATGTTGAGCATTTATGTAACTATAACCTAATATGATCGGGGCGGCTGTGGCTCAGGTGGTAGAGCGGGTTGTCCAATGATAGCAAGGTTGGCGGTTTGATCCCTGGTCCCCTCTGCATGCTGAAGTGTCCTTTGGCAAGGCACTGAACCCGAAGTTGCTCCCAATGGCAGGCCTTCTTGCATGGAAGTCTGTCGCCATTGGTGTGTGAATGAGTGAATGAGAAACACATTGTAAAGCGCTTTGAGTACCACTAAGGTAGAAAGGTGCTATATAAGTGCAGACCATTTACCAATTAATAAAGCTTCTTCCTCAGTGCATCAGGACGATGACCTCTGACCTCTGTGTATTCTCATTATTGTTCAGCACATTGTCCTCCGTGAATCCTTCTCTCCGCTCTGCTCTTTCATAAATCAGCAGCCAAAAGTGTACGAACATGTATTGTATGGTTTGTCATGACGCACATGCCACTTTATTAGGGACACTTGGTCGCCTGCTTATTCATGTAATTATCAAGTCATCTAATCATGTGGCAGCAGCACAATACACTAAATCCTGCAGATACAGATCAGGAGTTTCAGTTTATATTTGAACATCAGACTCTTTTAAACATTTCCTCATTTCTCAGGTTTACTCCAGCTAATATGAAAATCCTCCAGTGAGGAGTCAAAGGAGAAATGTTCAGACTGGTTGGAGCAAACAGAACTCAGTTAGCGTCTCCTGTATCAAGCAGAAAAGCAGCTCAGAGTGAACAAATTATCCATCCTGGACGATGTCAGATTCCTCGTCTGTCAGCCAAGAACAGAAATCTGAGGCTGCAATGGGCACAGGCTGTGCAGGACTGGACGGCTGGAAAGAACTGGAAAAACGGAGCTGATGACAAATAAAGCAGGTAAAATTATCCACCTGATCCAATATCTTTTTTCTTTTTTTTTAAAGGTACAATGTGCACTCATAAAAATAATGTTTGGACAGTTTTCATCAATCATTAGGAGTTATGACAACTTCTAATTAAAGTATGTTCCATCAACATATTATATTGAGTTCAGGGAATTAGCTTTGCCTCTACAATCAAAGGTATTTTTGATTATCAGTCGGAAATTGTCCAATATGTTAAAATAGATTTGATTTAAAATGTAGAATCCTAACCTCAAGGTGAAGAAAGAATAAACTATCTCACCAATTTCATTAAGTAACATCATTTTGAGTGTAGTTTTAGACCAACTTACACAGATCTTAAATTACAAATAATATTAAGCTGATGCAGTTACCAAAATTATTATGTCAACTCCAAAGCCATATATATGTTTTCCCCTTGTTTTTTGTATATGTGTGTGTATATTTACCCCAAAATGACGTGTATTTTTAGGTTTCCGACAAACACTAAACTGACAGACTGAATTCACCTGTTGTTCACTGACGGTTGTGATGTAACTGAAACAAACCCTGAAAGGCAAAAGGTCAAAACACAGGCAGACAAACCAGATCAGGAATGCTGGAAAACTCTGGAAACTTCAGAAAAAAGATAAAGTGGCAGGTCAGAGATGTGAGTGAAGATGAGCTAAGAGGAAACGAGTGAGTAAGAAGAAAGGAAGGTGATACCTGGTGGGAAACAAGTCAGGTAGTAGTGGCCCGGTGTGTAATGACTGGAGACTGCATGGCCTTTCTTTTAAGTTGCATCAGCTGGTTCTGTTTTAGATCATGTCAAACCTGTTGTAAAGAATCTTTGTGTCTGGTTTGATAGTAATCTGATTTTTGAGCAGCACAACACAAAGCTTGTACAATCTTGTTTTTATCATCCTGGAAATATTTCAAAAACTGTCTATCTTAACTTTTAAAGACCATTTTACATGCTTTTATATCCTCATGTTTGAATTACTGCAGCAGCTTTTTCACCTGCCTGAACAAAAAAAATCTATTGATCGACTCCATTTAGAACAGAAAGGAGCTGCTGGAAAGTAATCGCACATCACTCCTGTGTGTTTTAGGCCTCTGTATGTTATAGGATGGATTTTAAGATGTGATTGATTACTTTTAAAGCCCTGCATTGCCTATTTCACAGCCATATTTCTGACCTTTGAGTACCGCATGCACCAATATGCACTGTGATATCCTCAAACTGAACTCTTTGTCTGTTCCAGGAGCTCAGCTGAAAACTAAAGAGGACAAAGTTTATAGTTTATAGTTGCCGATCTGAGACTCTGGATTGATCTGCCTGAAGAAATCAAGTCAGCTGAGTCTCTTCTTAAAACATGCTGTTGTCTGAGAGCCTTTCCTCTTTTTATTTTAGTTTAAATCTCCTTTGAAAGGTCTTTTATTTCTTTAAATGATATTCATTACCTTTTCTAACACTGTGTTTGGTTTTTGCACCAGTCTTTTTAATTCTGATTATTGTATGTCTATTGTATTCTGTTGCCTTGTGAAGCACTTTTCACTCAGAATTTGAAAAGTGCTTCATAAATAAAGATAAAAGATGATTTCTATTTCAAAACTTCCTTTTAAATCTGAAAAATGTTTTTCAAAGGAAAAGAAAGCTTCAGCACTATGCATAGACACTTCTATATAACTCACATGTTGGAACTGATTTTCCACTGGAGGGCAGCATCCTGACACGACTGAACAAGCCTCTATATGTCTGAAGTACAAATTCACTGGGCAGGACGGACCTCTTGAGCACTGCAACGGCTAATTGTCTTCATGGTTTTGGTTGCATGGCATGGAGTCAGCAATATATCGATCCATCCATCTTCTATACACCGCTTAATCCTCTGTAGAGTCGCAGGAGGGCTGGAGTCTATCCTGGCTGACTTGGGGTGAAGGCAGGGAACACCCTGGACAGGTCGCCAGTCTATCACAGGGCTACACATAGAGACAAACAACCAAGCACACTCTCTTTCAAACCTACGGACAATTTAGAATCATCAATTAACCTCAGCATGTTTTTGGACTGTGGGAGGAAGCTGGAGTACCTGGTGAAAACCCACGCTGCACAGGGAGAACATGCAAACTCCACACAGAAAGACCCCAGGTGTCCTAACCGGGACATGAACCAGGGATCTTACAGCTGTGAGGTGAAAACTGAGCCACCGTGCAGCCCTTCAGCAATATATTAAGCAGCATAATTAGTAAGTTAGTTTATTTTTTTGTAATGCACATGCAACGTGTCATGAACTGACTCAAAGTTCAGACGAAGCAGGAGGGAGACACATGATGGAATAAAAGAAAGTAATTTATTAAAGTTAACTATTTACATACATAAAAGAAGTTTAGGAAGTTCCCCTGCTGCATTAAAAATGTTAGTTAGCTGCACTTTGGTTGATTAATTAAGTCATTTTATGAGAAAATGGGTTCAATAAACTTAAGATATTAAGTTGAATCTAGTAGCCAGATTTTACCAGTGCTGGTCAATAAATATGTATTAAACTAATTTAGAGAGGATTATTGTGTTGCAGAATTGAAAGATAGTTTTCTGAAATCTTGGAAGATGCAAATATATTTAATGTGGACTTCTGGATCTGCCTGAGGAGCCGTGTGGCTTTCCATCCAGATTACATTAAGCTGAAATGACGTCGGGCCCGGCTGTGCTGTCATCAGAGCCATTTCATCACAGCACTCTTTGAATAATAAGCTGTCTTCATGCTTGTCTTTGAGGACAAAATCTTTTCTGTCGTCTGTTTGTGGGTCACTAGAATGCCCCCCTTTGAGCTTCCCACTCTCACATTCCTCCTCGTCAGCTGCCCACATACACTCGGCCACACAGCAAGAAGGTCCAGCACTGGCTCGTTCTCATCTGTTCTCATCGGACAGACACAAGGAATACAGAGATTAACTCAGTACAAGGTTTTAGGAGTGAATTATAGACGGCGCAGTAAGAAAACAGTGATAGAAGAAGTAACCAGGTCCTATTTAAGTAATCACTTAAAGGAATAGTTCAACATTTTGGGGGAAATAACTGCCAGAGACGACACTGTATACTGTGTAGACTGTACTGTATATTATAATACAAACTATTAGTAAAATTACAAAAACTAAACAGGCTGAATGAAAAATAACAACAAGAACCTGTGCAATGTTATTGTTGTATACTATATAATATGTGCAATGGTGTATTTATTAATCAAATCAACATTAATCAAAGTATTTAATGATCAAATATTCCAATGTACTTGTACTCTAATGTACCTATTCTATTCTATTCTATTCTATTCTATCTTATTCTATTCTATTCTATTCTATTCTATTCTATGCATTGATATTCTATTCTATCTTATTCTATCTTATTCTATTCTATTCTATTCTATGTGATGCTATTCTATTATATCTCCTTCTATTCTTTTCCATTTTATTCTATGTGATGCTATTCTATTCTGTTCTATTATATCTTCTTCTATTCTATTCCATTCTATTCTATTCTACTCTATTCTATTCTAACTGGGAAAAATCACAACATTTTAATATTTGTAAAGAATGAGATTTCTTTTTTTTTTTTTAAATACATTCATAAAATCTATTGTAATTTAACAAATATTAGTGTTTGTGATGTTGACAACTTTCAAATCTACAGTTTTGTTTGAATTTTGATAGTTTTCAATGGTTGAGGTGGTTTTCAGAGGTCTAGCTAGCAATGGGCCACGATGACAGACGTCTCAGTCATGGTGGCCCATTGCTAGCTAGACCGCTGAGGTGGTTTTCAGAGGTCTATCAAGCAATGGGCCACCATGACAGAGACGTCTGTAGCGGTTAATGTCAGTGTTCTAATACAGATTGTGAGTCTATGTGTATTTGGACAGTGTTCCTGTTGGCATGTGGTGCATAGTTCACAGGAAACACACTGTCAAATCTGAGATATGTGCCTCGTGAGTGTTTCTTCACACATGGTGGGCAGATTCTTAAACGTGAATCCATAAATTATAAGCAATGGAAAGACTTTATTAAGAGAAAATATATCTGTTAAATTTAAAAGATTTTTATGTAAAGTTACATATAGAACCTCATCACAGTTGAGATGATCTAAAATTTAAAGTAGTTTTATGCTCTTAAAGTGGCTCTGTTAGTCTTCTCAGTTATAACACCCCACCACATGTTGGTACCAAACGAAAAGTAAAACACAACATCAAGATACTCCATTGCGGTAAAAGTCCTGAATTCAAATTTAATAGCAAAATGTACTCAACATTTCAAAGTTAGTATTAGTATGAAAATTATTTGTTTGTGTTTGTGCAGAAAATGAGCTTCTGTGATGGTTATATTTGCATTATGACATAAGACTGTTATTAAGGAGTAATATGTAACCAGTATGTTGCTGATGAGGTAGAAACACTTTTAACTACTTTATATGCATCCACAGCTATGCTACTGATGCATACGTTATTATTATTGCCATTATTATTACCTCTGCCAAGCGCGAAGCGGAGGTTATGTTTTTGCCGGCGTTTATCTGTCTGTCTGTCTGTTTGTTTGTTTGTTTGTTAGCAAGATAACTTGAAATGTTATGAACGGATTTTGATGAAAATGTCAGGAAATGTTGATAATGGGCCAAGGAACAGGTGATTAAATTTTGGTGCCCCCCCTGCCCCCCACTCCCTCCCCCCGAAGTATATTTGTCATTAATTGGACCCCAACATCCATAGCAGTGGCTCAATTTTTAGATTTTACCGCCTCACACCCCACCCTACCACC
>OMNN01030856.1:0-10542 GCA_900302755.1 Chromis chromis
CACATATTATTGCAAATAAACTCAATGTGCTTTACATTAAAAGACAAAATATAGAAATATAGGCTGAAACATGAGAAAACAGGTAATATAGACGTGTCAAAGCTGTTTTGGTGACTCAAAGGAACCCACACAGCCTTAGGCAGGTGGTTTTAATGTTATGGCCGATTGGTGTATCAGCATAAGCATTCATACTAAACTATAAAAGACAGCAATAAAACCCAGAAAACATCAGCACAATCCAATACAAATCCCTGCTGAGACACATAATCACACATGTAATGAGAAAATATAAGAAACATATGACATTAATGCACACATTAAAACTTAAGGTGCATATATAATAGTGTTTTATGTTAAAATGAACATGGAAATGGAACAATTACTATGACAAAACTGAAATTCCAGACATTTTCGCCATTTACTTTCTGAACCAAAGGGTACAAATTGCAGTTATTAGCAAATGAATAAAATTAAACTCAAATGTGGGATGAGAAGACTTCTTTTTCTATTCTGCTCTCATATTAAGTCCTCAGATTTCATTGTCACTGTTATACACCGATCAGGCATAACATTATGACCACCTGCCTAATAATGTGTTGGTCCCCCTTATGTGGTCCAAAATGCTCTGAACCATTGGGGCATTGACAAGAGGACCTCTCAGGGTGTCCTATGGGGTCTGGCACCAGGACGTTTTCAGTGGATCCTTTGGGTACTCTGGGTTGTGCAGTGGGGCCTCTGTCAATCAAACTTGTTCCACTGCATCCTGTTGATGCTTGATCAGAATGGGGTCTAGGAAGTTTGGAGGTCAGATCAACATCTTGGGCCATTGTCATGTTCCTCAAGATGTTCCAGATTGGTTGATGTTGTTGCCATGTGGTGGGATGCATTTTCCTGCGGGGGTAGGCCAGTGACATTTGGGATTTCCATTTGCATGTGGGAGTGTGCTTGTTCTGGGACAATGTTTATTTGGGTGTCTAAGTCTCATCAACACGGATGGCAAAATCCAAGGGTTTCCAGCAGAACACCACATAGTACCAATATGATCAGTTCACCTGTCAGTGGTCATAATGTTGTGGCTGATCGGTGTATATTGACTGATCATGGGTGCAGCTTCACATAGACAGATTCTCCCCTGCTACTTACAGTGGGGATGGAAATAAGATCACAGACTCAAAAGAACAATGCTGTTTTGTTTCTGCATAATCCTCACGCAAGCTATTTTGTTCGGTAAATTTGAAATGTGAGTCAGTCTTTGGAAGACAGTTTAATAGCTGCTGCAGTACATTATACTAACATGCTCACAATGTTAATACTAAAAGATTAAAGTTTAAGATTTATATTGTTTATCATTGTTCTCACTCAACACTTCGAGTGCCAACATTTGCAAATTAGCACTAAATACAAAGCACAGCTGAGATTGAGGAAAGTGTAATTAAGTTTGCATGTAAGGATCATAATTTAAAATATTTAACAAATCAGTATTGGGATCATAATCATATATTTCAAGCTCAGGGGGGAGATGTATCCGTCAAGTGAATTCCATCACAATCCATCCAATGCATTGAAACGAATTTAGCCTCGAAACCGCAAATGGCACCAGTGGGAAAGTATCACCAAAGTCATCAAGATTCATCATGTGGAAATAATTAAAGTCTAAATTTATTGCCGACCCATCAAGCAAATGTTGAGATATTTCACTGCCTAAGTGAAAACCAATGGACATCAAAATTGGAAACAAGTGAAGTACAGATTGTCATTTTTCACTTGTGAGAAAGCCTCTTCGACAGTACAGACGCAAAGATAAAGAATGAATTCCAGCGAAGAATCTGGAGTTAGTCTGACAACAGCATGTTGATGATAATTGGGTGCACTCATTTACTGCAAGATTATCATAAATAAAAAATAAGCAGCAGCATTTTCTTGAGCTACAGTGTCTCAAAGCCGTTGATGCAAATCATCATCGATTCTCTGCGGGAAGCATAAACCTCATGACACACAAAAAAATAACACAACCCAGATCCCCAGTTTCATTAGACACATTTTTGACAGCATCCAGCAAGCCGTGGTGGAAAAGTATGTTTTAATAATCACTTTGTGAAATCAAAGAACGACATCTGGTAGAGTGCTGCTGGAGCCCCACAGCATCCTCTGCTAAACAAGCTAAATTACACAAAATCATCTACAATGCGGAGGTCATGTGGCTCTGATTTGGACTTGTTTGGATGCGCAGACAATTTGTCTCGAGTTCCCCAATTAACATTTATCTTCCATAAAGGAGAGAAGAGGATTTCTACTTTTGCAGTCATGTCTGTTTATGTCATCCGAAAGGCCAGTATATCAGTTTAATTAACAATCTGCGGTGTAATAATGATCGATTCTGCGCAGGCGAAGTTTAAGCATGAGTGAGCCTCGGTTCTACCCCCCCCCCTTCAGAGCAGTTTCGGGAATCTGTTCTCTTTTTTTCCACCATTTATCTGTCACTTTTTTGACAACTAGATTATTGTGCTCACTCCCACAGCTCCCCATACACTCCTCAGCTAGAATACACTGGGTGTGGGGTTACAGTAGAGGTTCTCAATGTGTACAAAGTTGTATGAACGTGATTCATGTGGTGACACCAACAAAGTAAAGCGCTCTGATGCTAGGAAGGGTATCTTGCTGAATTTTTTGCCTATTTCAATCAAATTCAAGCTGGCTTTTTTATTTATTTATAGCTTACCTGTATTGCAAAGGACTGGTGAAAATTGAAATCTGCTTAAGATTCTGTATCCAAAGAGGCCGAGTGTGCCGACAATTCCTGCCTCAGATTTTCCACAACAGCACAACTACAACGTGAGCAGATTGAGTTAAAATTTCAGGCACGGTGTCGTCTTGAAGGGAAGGAATTTTCCTGATGAGAATGGATGGACATCAGCATTTAACAGAAAGCTTTTGTCTCCATTTTGTGCTGTTCCTCATTTCTGCCTTGGATAATTTTAGAGTTTATAACAATGATGTTACGCCAAACTATAAAACAGCAAAAAAAAACATTAAATTGCTCCAAATTTCCATAACTTAGGCAGCAGTAAACTCATCCTAAAAGCATTTGCTGTGGAGAGAATGAAGATGACGCGTGTGAGGCCAAATAAGAGGATACAGCTTACCGGTTCTACACAGTTATGATTTATGCAGAGTCAAAAGGCCTTTCTCTTGTAAAAAAAAGAATATTTCTACATAAACACAAACTAGCTGGCCGCAGCTGTTGTATTCAATCATGTTTCCGAATCGTAAAGTCATAGACGGCCACAAAACCTCTGAAAGGCAACTGAGACGACTCTATTATGGCCTCCTTAAATTTAAGTGAGGAAACTTTACATGCACAGCCTTCATCAGGACACTTCAAGGGCCCAAAAATGCACATTTGCAAAAACAAAGTCAACAGCTTGCTTTCCTAGAATGATTTTTTTATTTTTCTGAATCACATCCAGGTTGTATTGTTTTGAAAGCGGAACTCAAAAGATCCACATTAATATCGGGTCTGTCTGCAAGATAAATTCCTGCCTAAGGTTTGTATACATCTCCAAACTAATGTGGTAATATTGTACAATCAGGGCGGATTACTCTAATACATGACAGACATAAACACACATGGCTAACACACACACACACACACACACACACACCAAGTACTGATGTAAGTTCAGCTCGCTTTTAGGTCGCAGTTGCCGGCGCTTGAGCCTGTAGACATGTTCTGTTTGCGGTTTCTGCATGTGCTGTGCATATGTTAAGAGTTTTATCATGGTAAAGAGTGGCAAAGGGGATACTCATGGGACTATCATAGAATGTCTGACACTGTGTTCTGATTCTGGTTAGAATTTTACAATATTAAAAGAGCACATACAGAGACATTTCAGATGCAGCAAACATGGACTAGTTTTAAATAAATGATTAACTGTAGAGGGTTAGACATCCTAAAATTAATTATAATTTAAATAAGGCACATTTAAAGTATGGCAACACCATTTTTTGCAGTAAAGTTTATTTTGGCCTTTCATGTTCCCCTAAATCTTCAATTTTAGGCAGCTACAGTATAGCTAGAGATGCCACAGTCCTGTTTATATACTGTAGTTGTTTGGCTTTGACCGGATGGTGCTATACACCGATCAGCCATAACATTATGACCACTGACAGGTGAAGTGAATAACACTGATCATATTGGTACTATGTGGTGTTCTGCTGGAAACCTTGGATTTTGGCATCCGTGTTGATGAGACTTAGACACCCAAATAAACATTGTCCCAGAACAAGCACACTCCCTCATGCCAATGGCAATCCCAAATGTCACTGGCCTACCCCTGCAGGAAAATGCACCCCATCACATTGCAAAAACAATCAGGAACATTTTGAGGAACATGACAATGGCCCAAAATGTTGATTTGACCATTTTTGACCACAAAAGGGGGACCAACACAATATTAGGCAGGTGGTCATAAAATTATGCCTGATTGGTGTATATGCTATATTTGCTGAAGTTTTCACTAGCTAAGGCTTAGATGGTGGTTGGGACTTTTGGATGACTTCACACTTTGCAGTGGATTTGCAAATAGCAGGTGCATCAACATCAAGTTCACTTTTTCTTTGAGAAATAACTCCCAAAAATGACAAAACTGCAATAACAGTTGCAATCCAGAGCTCAGATGATTGCACTTGCAGAAAGAAAGCAATGACTCTTAATCAGTAGCTCTCCTGGCTCATTAGTTGTATGCACGATACATCACAAGCAGAACTGTATATATATATTTAATGTAGCTCAAATGGTGCAATTTCCTGTGTTTAGGAGAATTTAATTTCACACTAAACCTGCCTTGAGGGTTTATATTGTGTCTTTCTTCTTTTAACATTTTCCTACACAGCTGCACTATAGGAGCGTACGTGTAAACAGTGGTTTTGCTTTTAAGTCTGGCTGAAGGCAGAGAAAAAGCTTCCACGCACACACAACTACGGTATGTTCTGCGGAGCATCCAGGACACCATCAATGTGTTTAGCGAGGAGGAGATTGATGCGATGGAAAAAATAAAATAGAAGCTGAGGAAAGCTTGGATGTTATCTGGAACAATTTAGCCGCGTATCCTTCGTGAAAAATTCCACCGTGGAGCCGAGAACACTGCATTCATATAACTCATACTGAAAGCAAAGCAGACACGAAGATCTGATTTACCTTTTCACCCTGTGTATCTGTTAGTCTGAGGGTTCAGCAGATGAGCTTCTCGAGAGCCAAGTTTTATTTTACTACACGCCCAGATGTAGCACATATCACCCGTCCTCATCATTTATCTTGGTGTTTACACATAACAGCCCGCTTATCATAAACTTTGGCCATAAAGCATAAAGAAACCGTTCACATGTGATCCATTATTACGCTGGACTTTGGCTTTAAGTTTTGAACAGATGACGGATAATGTAAACTTGAAAGAGCCCATATTTTCCGTTTTTCCTTTTGATACTGATGCATTCCATTCTCGTCACTGTTTAGAGAGACATTAAAACATTTTTAAAAGACGCTGCTCACTCATGTTGTCGAAATACTGCAGAGTGTAATAAATCCACCGTAAAAAATTCTCTCTTCTTTCACAAAAACAAGAAACCAAAACATGAAAACAAAGACATTTCTCAATTCAAATTGATGTTTTAAAAAATGAAAAGCACATTTCAATATGGAAAAGTGTTCTTTCTTTGATCCAACCTCGAGAACATCACTCGAAAGCTCAGCAAGTTAAATACACCCAAAGGACCTTTGTTAATACGACAGTTTATTGACTATACATGTCGAAATCCCTAAAGCGATGATCACCCTAAAATCACAACAAATATCTGAAATAATCACAATCTAATAAGCAAAATAGCATCATCGATACCAAAATTATTATTATATTTTCATGCTGATCATCCATCGTCACTACTAATAGATTTATGTAAGAACATTTGAATTTTCTAATGGATGAGATCTTTCTAATCTTCATGTCTGGATCATTAGACGCTGACACATTTACAATATGTCATAACAAAGCTCCTTCAGAATAAAAACGATCCTCTCTGATGGTTAATGACGGCTTCGACAACAACAGCTTGTCACACGAGCGTCACTGCGAGCCAAAACATTCCCTGCTCCGTGAAAAGCCACAAGTGTTACCATCTGAGAGTCATTAGCTTCTAACTGACAGAGGTTTTACTTTCAGTGACTGACATCTCAAAAGCCCACAGACTTTCTTATTCTAATTTTTCTTATTGATCTTCTCATGTGTAGCAACCAATAATGTTATTATAATAATGTTATATAATAAAGTTATTATGTTATTGGCTGGTTAATTCATTAATGGCCATTTTGCATTTTTTGTGCAGTTTGCTCATCAAAAATAGGTCTAGTGGATGGCATAGTGATCATATTCATTCATCAAGGATACGTCCCATGTAGCTCTCACTCTCCTTAATTATGGTTGTAAGAGCCAATTTGAGAATTATTTGTTGTACAAAATCTTTATTTAGAATATTGTTTATTTGCTTAGATATGTAAATTCATAATGTCATGTCGGTGTCTCTGTTAGATGTTGAATTGTCAAATTAATTTACCACATTTTCTTCTTGGAAAACATTTTGTAAAAACTTTTTTCAAACTTTTCTCAAGGAAAAACGATTTAGTCCTCATTTAAAATTGTATTTAAATAACTGGACTGGCTCTATAATGGCACTTCAATCTCCAATACTCCAATTCCAATATACAACATAAAACATGAACACTCATTTACAAATGTAAAACTATGTATTATGTATGTTATTGGATCAAAAACTTTATTATATTATTGGCAAGTTATTACGTTATTGGCTTTATTACATTTAAAATGGCCAAAATAAGTACGTCATTGGCAGGTATTACATTATGGGTTGCGACAGTGTGCATGAAAACTGCAATACAATATCCCAGATTGATAAGAAGAGATTTACATGCATGTATTTGCATTATAAACTGCTATCCAAAGCCACCACTAATCAACTTAGGCCCTTAATATGTGTCTTTAAGCACAGTTGGCATGAGGAAAAAAAAAACTCAACACTGTAACGTTGAGGTTCTCAAAAATACCTTAAATCTTCATTTTTTGGCCAACATAAAATCTTATGTTACCTACAGTCAGTGGAAACACTACATTACTTTTTCCCTCTATCATGACATCCATGTTTTCAATCTGGCACTCCTTCAGGACTTGTTTATGTGATAAATAGACTGCAAAAGCAAATATTTTGGCATTTATTTACACTGATGCAAAATCAAATTCAACCCTAGCTGTCCTATGCAAAAAAAACAACCCCACAGAGGAGTAATTATCCGACATGCCGTGCTGTTCCATGTTAGTATTCTTAAACAGTGACCCATGTGCACAACTCATCACATCTTCCCAAAAAAAAAAAAAAAGCTACCCAGACGACATCTCAGGACCATAAAACAACAAGGAGCCTGGGACGGATCACCCGACGCTGATTTCTTCAGCAGAACAAAAGGAGAATTTCAACAGTTACCCAAGCGCTGAGGAATGCCTTTTTTGTTGTTTGCGTGGTGTTTGTATAACAAATCTTATGCCTCATCTAACTGACCTCTCTGAAACCAGGATTTGCACGCAGAGAATACAGCAGAGCCCTTTTCATCCAGGTACAGTCCGGGAGAATTTATCGACCATGTGGTGCGCAGATTCGAACAATACTTCATCGTACCCTGGAAAAGAGGACGTTTGATTCATGGTTTTCATGTTCAGCTCGATGGCTCTTATCTTTTTTCTTTTCTTTTTTTTTGTTCTTTCTGAGAGCGGCCTTTGCTTTTTCGAAACCAAAACAATATAAAACTGGAAACATATGGGCAAGATGGAAGAAACCCAAAATGACCCGCTGCGATCCACGTGATCAGCCACGAAAACGCAGGTGCCTTCAAAATGCATTTTTAATTCACTGATTTAATCAGTCCATTCGGCTTTTGGATGATTAAATCCAACAGCAACTCGACTAGAAGTGGCCGTAAAATGAACGATGAGGGAATTTGTGAACAAGGTCACATGTAGACTAGACTTGTGATTCATTCTGCCTCTTCATGAATGAGACGTGTCCCAATTTAGGAAAAGCAACTTCAGATTTGCAAGTCCTCCCAAGTTTTCATATCACTGGCAGTGTCTGTGCACTTGCTGAAGAAATAACCACTTTTTTCCAATCATAACATGAGTTTGAATGTGATATCAGCTTTCAAAAGTCAATGAGACAGCACACACTGTATTAATCTTTCAAGACAGGAGACAAAAATCAATTTTCTGCGTCATTTAGCCTTATTGTCACCGAAATGATGAATAAAAACGATGAAATGATTGTTTCCCACTAACAATAGTCATCAATAATCATGTTTCTTGCTGAAAGGTGTAGATACAATCACTTCCACATGTTTCCTTAGATGTCATGTTAGTATCACTGAAAACAAATGATGAACTAATCTACTCTACAAAGGAAGGAAACTATTAGTTTTTTAAAGTTGTACCTTCAAGAATATTATTTTCATCCGTCCAAGAGCATTTATCTAAATAATAAACTGCTTGTATTTCTTGCAAATGATGTATTTTAAAGGATCATAATCAGTGCTGCATTGTGGGGAAAGGTGGGTCTCGGGGTAAAGAAAAGGTTTCTGGAAACAGAAATGAGAAAATAAATGTTATGTGTTTTTATATCAGCAGAAAATCTATGTTCATTTTTCTGCCTGTCTGCAGGTGTTTATAAGACCAAATGTTGGCAATTGAAGAAAAAAAAAGGGAGAAGTCAAGTCAAAGTTAGCCAATAATAATGATATTATACAATGCAGTAGTACTGTCCAAAATGGACTAATGAGAAAGCTCAACAAGTTCCCGTTAAACTTAAGGCATCTCCAAATCTGGATTTACTGAAGAAGAATCATGGCAGGATCTTAGATTTTTTTTTCTCAGAAAACTGCCAGATTCCAGTAAAATAGAAGAATTCTGCTGATTTAAGTCGAAGCTGCCTCCTCCGCCACCGTCAGATTATCATTCCTGGCTGTTTTTTTTCCTCACAGTTTGCACTTCCTCTGCCAGAACCAGAGCTTATTTAAAGCCAGTTCCAAAGTGTTCCCTGTACTAGCAACACTCAGAGATGATTAATATAGTGAGAGGGGCCAGCACAACACTGCCTCTAACAAAACTGAAGCAGCAGAAATTGAAGTCAAGAGCATGTCGTCCATCATAGATTAAAAAATGACTTCATTTTAGATGATTACTTGGACGGGCGTATGTGCTCAGGATAGCGGGACATATTTCTCCCCCGCAGACATTCATTACGCTCATTTAAAATTGTTTTATTTCAAGGTCAGATGCACAGCATGTTTCGAATGTGTCACCCGATACGTTGGTCCAGTGTGAAAGCACGAGCGAAGGAATGCAGGAGGTTTCAGAGGTGAAGCCGCAGCATGGAAAGTCATGAATGTCAAATTAGCAACAGGCCCATTTTCTGTTCTACAAGTATACATCAGCTTAATTCATTTAATGCAGTCTTGTGAGTTCTGGACACATTTGCCAAAGTAACAAGGATATAAATATCTGACATACAAATCATTCTTGCAGCAAACTGAACTGATGTCAGATGAATGTTTTAAATTGAGTTATTAGTAATAAGTGATGGCAGGAAGCCATTTTAAAGTCAATAAGTGTTTGTAGGAAACCACTGGGGAATCCAGTTTAACTTGCTGTGCACCTGCAACCTGAAATGACAGAGAGTAATCTAAAGTTTAACTTAGTGCAAATTAAGTTTTTAACTCCAGCTTTTCTTGTTTTTTTTTCCTAAATTGCTGTATTTAATCTAATGTTTTTATAAATGTATTAATTTGCTTGTTTTATTTGATCTCTTAAAAAAATAAAATTATATGCATCTTAATTCTTATACATCACATTTTTTGTGTCTCTGCTTGGCAATATTGTAATTCTGAGGTTAAGGGAAAAGGTGGATTTTAAAGACACATTGTTTGCACATATCTCTATATATCAGGTATACTAAGCACCTAAGACAATGACCTGTAACGTACACTGATCAGGCATAACATTATGACCACCTGCCTAATATTGTGTTGGCCCCCCTTATGTGGTCAAAAATGCTTTGAACCATTGGGCATGGACAAGAGGACCTCTCAGGGTGTCCTATGGGGTCTGGCACCAGGACGTTGGCAGCGGATCCTTTGAGTACTCTGGGTTGTGCAGTGGGGCCTCTGTCAATCCAACTTGTTCCACTGAATCCTGTTGATGCTTGATCAGAATGGGGTCTAGGAAGTTTGGAGGTCAAATCAACAGGCCAGTGACATTTGGGATTCCCATTTGCATGAGGGAGTGTGCTTGTTCTGGGACAATGTTTTTTTGGGTGTCTAAGTCTCATCAACACGGATGCCAAAATCATATGTTTTCTAGATTTTTTTTATCCACTGGAATGTTCCCTGATACCAATATATTTGGCTAAAGGGATTAATGGCACATTGTTCAC
>OMNN01030857.1:0-30482 GCA_900302755.1 Chromis chromis
TCCCTTGTGTTGTCAAAAATGCTCTGAACCATTGGGTATGGACAAGAGGACCTCTCAGGGTGTCCTATGGGGTCTGGCACCAGGACCAGGGCAGTGGATCCTTTGGGTACTCTGGCTTGTGCAGTGGGGCCTCTGTCAGTCAAACTTGTTCCACTGCATCCTGTTGATGCTTGATCAGAATGGGGTCTAGGAAGTTTGGAGGTCAAATCAACACCTTGGGCCATTGTCATGTTCCTCAACATGTTCCTGATTGATGTTTTTGCCATGTGGTGGGGTGCATTTTCCTGCCAGTGACATTTGAGATTGCCATTTGCATTAGAAAGTGTGCTTGTTCTGGGACAATGTTTATTTGGGTGTCTCATCAACACGGATGTTAAAATCCATAGTTTACCAGCAGAACACCACATAGTACCAATATGATCAATGTTATTCACTTCACCCGTCAGAGGTCATAATGTTGTGGCTAATTGGTGTAAGTGCAGACCATTTACCATTTTGTAGTGTCTTGTGAAGGCTGATTTTAAAAAATGACATTGTTGTACACTTTGGATGTACACCAAGAGCTATTCTTATGTGCAATGCTGCATTTCTTCCAGCAGATGTCAATGCAGCTCCACTTTTAAAAGAACCTATCAGCTGTTCAGCGGATTTGACACCAAATTATGGTTCAAGGTTTTGGTTAATTCAAAAATACATAATATACAAGAAATGCATGATCGCTTTAATCACCATCTGTATAATACCAAACTTTAGCATGAAGCACAGTCGTCCAGTCCAGGAAATGACAACAATCTCTCAGATCCCTGAGGCCAAATCAGTGCGCAGTGAAGTGCACTGCCGGGGACACGAGGGTGCACGAGGACAGGGTCTGTGAGAGCAAACTGAGGCGGTGCCGCGTTGTTGGGCCTGAGGGGACCAGAAGCACTCCGCTGACAGACTGGAGACCTGACAGACTGCATCGTCCACACTCTCACCCCCATCTCTGGGACAACTTTTTTTTTTCATGCATCTCTCCGCCTTTGCTGCATCCCTTTTGGCTGCTCTGTGCTCTGCTCTCTCAACCTTCAACCTCGCCAGCATCATCTGTCTGCGTTCATCCTCCCCTCCTCCTCCTCCTCCTCCTCACCCTTTATTACCAAATCTACATGCCTCCCCCCCTCCTCCCCTCCTTTGCCTCCTCTGCTCAGAGACTCGACATTCCCAGATGTCCGCTGGCTATTGCATCACTGAGACAGTCAGGCTATCCGTTGTTGCCACTTGGCATTTGAAAGTTGTGCGTGCGTGGGACACTGTCACCCACTATCCAATGCTAATTGCAGTATACTGACTGCTAGAGAGGATTCATGTGGGAATGAAGCGATGGCATGTAGGACTGCAGGTTCTTTCTGAATGTGTCTCCTGTCAGATAAAAGGCACAACTGATTGATGGCAGTCGATACAGTAGAGCATCTATTGTACACTACATTTCCTGCCACTATATGTCCATAAATGTAATGAATCCATGAAATAAGCTTCCTCTCCAAACAGAAAAACAGTTAACATCTAATTTTTGAAATCAGCCCTCACGTTTTTTGCGGTTTGAACACATATATTCACACATTACACACTATATCTTACACTTTTATGGCGCTCATTACAAAGCTCCTGCTTCCCTTTGCTTTCATTTGCGGCATTACCGCGAGATGACAGAGTTGTTTGTCATCTTTACTGCTGTCGGCCGGGCTTTTTTGTCATCGTAGCGAGGAGGTGTGAGAAATGAATGAGGAGGAAGATGAGCAGGAGGAGGAGGAGGAGGAGGAGGTGGAGGAGGTGCAGATATATCACTCATACAGAACGCTGTATTAACATGAGCCGTCGGTTTAGTCACAGCTCCTGCACAAGATGTGGAACAGCAGAGAGGAGATTGACAAGCAGAGGGGGAAGATGTGAGTGCATAGGTGAAAAGGTGCCCTGAAAATGCTAAACAGTCACGATGAAAGTGAATAATATAACATTCAACCCGATTTATGTAACACCTCTTGTGATAAACTTAGGAAGAGCATCTCACTGAGGGAGATAAGAAGGTGAGTGGAGGGTCTAGCAGTGAATTACAAATACTCTGTTTTTTTGGTCAAAATAATCATTTTACTCGAAAAAGTGTCAGTTGAAGTGACTTGTAAAGAAGGACGTGTTTTGCAGTGCAGAGTGAATCACGATGAGCTGTTTGCTGTGCTGTCCTGCAGCTCAGCCAACTAATACAAGGAGACATGCCATTCCTGAGAAAATATAAATATATAAAATATAAAATATAAAATATTTCCCTTCGGCGTCCATTTCTGAACCTGGTAGAAAAAACCACACTGCCAGGCACTTCTTTGTTCTCAGTGAGCGAGCATCCCAGCTGCTAGCTGTTGTTTGCTTTCAAGGCCAAGAAACCACTTTCTTTTTCTCAAAAGCAAACAGTATGTGAAAAATGCAGTCAGCAATTCAAACATTCTTCCTATACATACTGTATGCATTGATTATTCCGCTACTACAAAGATTGGTCATTGTGTCCAAGCCAGGGACAGTGACTATAAAAGCAGCCTATTGCCTATTGTCACAAAATCGTTTTGCCTCGTCCTCAAACATATTGTATTATATTCTCAGAATAAACAAAAACTTTGCAAGAAAAGAGATGTTTTTGTTTGTCACTGTCTTGTCAGTACATCTTCTTGTTCTTGTCACTGCGATAAATGGAAAGTCGTGACAGTTTCTGCAATTTGAAAAGACATATATGATGGCACGACCTGATTTCATTTAATTTATATTTTTAGATGACATTGTTTCCCAAATTCTATCTGTACTTTACTCACATTGCAATTACCATTTCTTTGTCAAATTGGAGAGATGTTTTGTCCACTTGCATGCTTTCTTAATCTGCTGTGTGACAATTTCTCAAGGTCTCCATTCAGCTCCTCCAAACCACATTTTCAAAGAGAAAAAATTATACAAGGATGAGCCAAAACACCAATATGCCTCCCAACAAACCTCCTAATGGTCCTTCTACCAAAGCAGCTCTGCCCTGCAGAAGCACAAACCCTACAAAACCTCTGGATGTGCTCTGTTGTATCTGCCAATAAGACCTTGAACCCCTGAATCAAAATGACATATTTCAAAGTTTTTTTCAATGAATATAATCACTTCATACCTTGAAATGGTTTGGATATAACTCTACACCATAGCCTCCTTCCCTACTGTAGCTGCACCTACGACTCTGCTCGAACACTATAAAACTACTCTTCGATTGCAAATTGTAGTATTGGACTCATTCAGCCATACATGTTTGAGCCAGAAACTGATTCTGATGAAGAATATTGATAGGGAAAGCCCCACCCTGCAAGTTGACAGTATGTGTTCTTTAGATTTCTTAAGTATGAAACCCGGGAAGTCTGAATCTGTGTTTGTTAGACAGTCTTGAGGTATAAATGCTTAGCAATAGCATTGACTGCTTATTCTGCTCATCATGTGCCTTCTAAGAAAACACCATATGGACATTTTTAACTCGGTCACAACTTTTACCGAAGGGGGTCTTGAACATTGTTTAAGTCCTTGGTTGTGACTTCAAGCTGCTGTGGATTAGACACCCTGTCACCACTTCATGGTTTGGCCTTGACTGGACCACCATCAGTTCATTTCCAATACTACTGACTGCGAGTGTACCACAAGAATTTCCTTTTTTGGAGATGTTCTGATCCAAACTGGTCGTAACCATTTGGCTCATGTCAAAGTTACTGATGTCTTTACGACTTAATGTCTAATACATCACAGATCTTGATGTGCTCCATTGTTACGAGATAAATAAGGTTATTGACTTCATGTGTAGGTGGTCATAATGTTTTGGGTCACCAGTGTAAAAGACTCTCAAGTTTATTTTCCTTTTGCAGTTTTTCATAGTCAGGAGAAAGTGAATTATACTGTATCTGTTTCATTATATTTCCAATAAAAAGGAAGGCGTCCATTAGCATTTTCACTAATGATTTAACACTAATACATGATGAACTTAGGTGGAAGCATACTTGGATAAACAACAAAAACCTAAGGACTGGTATCTCTGTTTCAAATGTTTTCTACAAAAACAGTCATAAACACTAAATTTTGCACGTCTCTTTTAAACTGACTGAACTTCAAAAGCTAAAAGTGGCTCCCTACAGCAACACTGATAATATGTTTTTGTATCTCAGTCCAGCAACCTCCTAATTAGCAGGGTTTAGGCTGCCTGTTCCATTTTTGTTGAAGAGTTTGAGGGTGGAATCTTTGGACTGTGTGAAAATGTAAAATTAGTTACAACGGAGCCATGAGCCAATTGAAAGTGTGAATTTGTATTTTTTCGAGTAACAAAACCTCAGTAAATTTATGCATGAAACTAAATGTATTCAAAGATGGCTGCGAAAAAATGTCTTCACAGAATACGCTGAGACAAAAGTATAGCAAAGGGTTAAGAAAAGCTTCAGCGATGACCAAGAAGGCCCTGAGTGTGTGACAGACAGAAGACAAGTAGTCGGCCTCTCTAAAAGCCCTCAGTAAATCTGTCTGCATGCCATTTAGAGCTTTGGCCTGACCTAAATGTCAGAGCAACATTTGACAGAACCACATAACTCTCTTTCTCTCTCTCCCCCCCCTCTGGATCCTTTCTCATTCCCTCTGCGATGGTGGTCTTATAAAAGGGTTAAATCACTCAGACGCAGCTCATGACGTCTGTTTATTTCGAAGGCTCCCGAAAGACTAGTAAAATAGGAATCGAATGGGAAAGCAATTGAAATTCTCTTATATGTTGCCACCTCTTGAAAGCATTTCGAAGCCTGAAGATGCGTATTCTCATGAAGCCAATTACAACACCACAGGCTCATACACCGATCAGCCACAACATTCTGACCACTGACAGGTGAAGTGAATAACATTGATCATATTGGTACTATGTGATGTTCTGCTGGAAAACCTTGGATTTTGCCATCCGTGTTGATGAGACTTAGACACCCAAATAAACATTGTCCCAGAACAAGCACACTCCCTCATGCAAATGGAAATCCCAAATGTCACTGGCCTACCCCCGCAGGAAAATGCACCCCACCACATGGCAAAAACATCAACCAATCAGGAACATCTTGAGGAACATGACAATGGCCCAAGATGTTGATTTAACCTCCAAACTTCCTAGACCCCATTCTGATCAAGCATCAACAGGATGCAGTGGAACAAGTTTGATTGACAGAGGCCCCACTGCACAAGCCAGAGTACCCAAAGGATCCACTGCCAACGTCCTGGTGCCAGACCCCATAGGACACCCTGAGAGGTCCTCTTGTCCATGCCCAATG
The DNA here is from genome assembly GCA_900302755.1 of Chromis chromis. Classification (NCBI taxonomy): domain Eukaryota; kingdom Metazoa; phylum Chordata; class Actinopteri; family Pomacentridae; genus Chromis; species Chromis chromis. Next base: position 5,334 of record OMNN01030857.1, read on the forward strand.
GTTCAGAGGGTTTTTGAGCACATAAGGGGGACCAACACAATATTAGGCAGATGGTCATAATGTTATGCCTGATCGGTGTATATTACTTATACGTTACCAATAACCATCCTGATCTACTCTGAGAGCTAATAAAATGTCTGTATTTAAAAAAAATATATAATAAAACATTAAGTAAGACACTTTAAAAAAACAGCTCTGCAGAAACATGCATATTTACCATTTTAATTGATGTGTTCAGTAACTTATTCACCCCATTATGCTTGAGACAATTTTTTGAAATTTCCCCTTAAAAAACATTCCCACATTTACTTGCTAACAGCTCCACAACTATGAGATCAAAATTTAATACGTTGCGCTTTATTTCAGTAGAATCCTAATGCTCTATGGACAAAAGACACTTGAAAGAATTCTGAAATACAATAACTCTTGTTATCCTTGTCACCAGGCCAAAGTTGACATTTTTACTTCCACCCAATTAAAACTATAAATTAGAGAATAACAGTTTATAACAGTGACTCAGTGCCACTGATGTTATTGAATCAGCTCTAAAAATCCTCAGTTGCACCTCTACCAAATTTGATGTAGAAGAAATGAAGTTTGACATCCCTTTTATCCGCAGTAGTACAAGGAAGTTAATGGGCCACGCTTGACAACCTTCAAAAAATAGCTTTGGACACAGCCTGACCCCTGCACACAGACCTCCAGTGAAGAAGAGGCTGATATCTAGGAGCTAATTTTACAGCTTCTCAAATACTCTGTGGCTCCTTTGTCCTTGTGATTAGTAAGCGAGTTCTAAAATCTACCAGCAGATGCTTCGAATCTACTGTGCAGATCAAAATATGGGAAGTGTCTGAGCTCATGCGGTCCATTAATTTTCTCAAGTCCACACAAAACATCTTGCAGAGCGAGCACTTAGTACAATATTGTGAATGTGTGCTGAGCCGTGAATGTAACCTGGCAGCTGAGAACTTCAAGCTTTTATCTTAATGGTGCTTCAACTCTTTAATGAGAATGTTTAAAGAGACTATTTGAAAGAAAATAATGTAATTCTACACAATATACGCAGTATATCAAAGCCTGAGTTTAAAGGAGCTCAGATTAAATTTTTTATACCATAGTTACGAATCCCGTATAAAGAGGATGATGTATCCTTTTCATACAATTCATAAAAATCTTCAGGGTATTTATCATAAAATGTACGTTTATATTAGGCTTTGCTCTGGTTCTTTGTGCTTGAAATCCTCTCGATGTGTGTGGGCAGAAACTGTGGATATAATAACGTACAAAATATCTAAAGCGTATAATTCAATCCCCACATCACAACAGGAGGATGGCCACTGCGGTGATTACATCAACTTTTAGTCTTATTCTGTGTCATGCTGTGTTTTATTGTGCAGTGGTGCTTTTATTTTATTTCATTTTTGGCCTATTTTGTGTTTTGCATACATGAATAAAACCAGACATAATGCAAAAACCCTGCACACAGCAGCTCCACGAGAGTCTATAAACAAAAACACAACAAATGCTCTCAAGTTTGAATGAATTTTCTGAAAAATAATTTATTTCCAGAGTAAAATAAACCATATGTTGCCATACAAAAAGTGTAAGAAAAGGGACAATGTCAAAACTGTAACTGCAGAGAGATCAGTAGAGTAACAGGTCGCCTGTGCCGAGTCACGTTAAGGAGTTTGAATCCAGGAATAAATTCAGTGTTGTTCACTTTTGACCTTGCACACACTCGCACACCGTAAGCTTCATGTCAAATATTACAGGCCTAGTCTGAAGACACAGATTGTGTTTCCTTTCTTTTTGCCCCACAATAACACAACATCCTACTTTCATCGCTACGAACTGTCCCAAATCTCCTGTGACATCAGACGCACACATCCCAGATAATTAGATTATATATAATTTATACTGTCCTTTCAAACACAACCTAATAAAACATTCTGGACCTAATGAAACAAATATATTACTCCTAATCTCCTTTACTCGAATGTTGAAACATAAAAATATTACTTTAAATTTTCTTCTTTGCTCTTCCACTAGGTGCAAAAGCCACGAGAAAATAAAATCAACATTCTTATTTAATTAATCCCTTATTAAGACATATTAGGTTGAATAAACTCTGCAGATGTAAAAACAAACATGGAAATGAAACAAACTGCTAGGATGAAAAAAAACAAGAACAAACCTGCAGTCTGACACGAGACTAGTAATAAACATGAACATCTCAGATATGAATTGCACGTTTGCACCTATGAGACAAGACCTCACAGTCTAGTCTAAGCAGTATCAAAAAAACAGTGTCTACGATCCAGCAAGAGAACAAGAAACTGAACAGTTAGAACATCTAGTAGGCCACTATAATAACCCGGTCTGGGCGTTTCTGTTCTCTTTTTGTAAGAAACCTTCCTGCATTGAAATCAAATGCATTGACTGATGAACTATTAGTCTGTAAACACTTGGCAACTTTTAAATAACTGAAGAACCACCTGAACTCTTTTTTTTTTCTTTACTGAACCATAACAATCTCAGTTTTGAGAGTGACAGACAGAACACACAGTGCTGACTGAAAGGAAGCTGTCATGTTTCACACGGATCACTGGAATCATGACAGATCTAAAAAATAATATGGCATCTATAGTTGTAGTAGCATCAAGTCCACTCACTAATGAACAACTAGGACTGAGCCACACAGTGCTGTAGTTGTCTTCTACCACCAAGTCAAAACAGGAATTCACTGGCAACACTTGACGACACCTCGCTGATAAGTAAACGACTACAATGGACCCTTTCGATAAAGTTTACCGAGGACGTGGAGCGCAGTGGAGAGCGACGTCTCCTGTGACCTGAACTGATCGCCTTTATCAAAAAACGTATATCCTTTCAAGAAAAGAAGAATAAAATCATAAAATATTCCTTTGAGAGAAATATAAATGTCCACATTGTCCTTTTTATTTGAATGTTTTGCTTTAGGAACTATAAAACGGACTCCATATTTTCGCAAAACTCGTGGTCCTCTAGGTTGTATATAAATTTTGTCCTGTCTACCAGTTTGGGGCCGTCAGTGAGAGATGGGTAAAACTCGGTTGGCGTCAGGTATCCCTCGTGGCTTTTGATGTATTTCTTGTAATTCCTGCGCAAGCAATACCACGTGGTGGTGTAGAGGAGGAAGGCGACGCCCTTGAGGATGATGGCGAGGCTCACGTAGAGATGCCTGTAAGCCACGTTGTCATACAGCAGGCAGGCGCCCTTATCCCCGCAGTCTGTGCTCCAGAAAAGGCAAGTAGAGTCGATCCCAGCACCAAAGATCAGAGGAGGGGGGATGAATCCTGGAAGACAGAAGCACTAACTTTAGGGTCCATGCCAAACCCGGTTTTCTGTCTTTATGCTAAGCTAAGCTACACAGCTGCTCACTGTACCTTCAATCTCCAATCAATCAAATAGCTTTCCTTCTTGAATTCATAAATTATTCAAATAATATCACATCATGTCTCAGTTTTGTACAGTACACCTGCGTGCTTCCACATAACTCGATTTAGATTTTTATAATTCCATTATTTCTCCCACCTCCTGAATATAAAATTGTTTTTCCACTGTCATCAGTTGCAATTGTGTACGGCTCATCTGATTTATTTGTTTCCCGAGTGAAAATAAATAAAACCAGCGGAACATCTGAGGTCGAAGCAGACGTGCGTTTCTGTGAGTGACAGTGTGGCCTCATTAACCGAAAGTCACCGCGAGCTCTGGTAAACCTCCGCACGCTCGCAGTCTTAACGGAAACTACTGGCAAATACTCCGAGCGTGAGTAATGAGACAGACCGATAGAATCTAAAAATTAATGTTATCTGATAGCAGCTCTTACCGAGCAGCCGTAGCAGGAGGAACAACACTCCGAGCGCGTATGATTTCAGTTCAGGGCTCACAGTCCTTCAGGAGAAGCAGATAGAGAAGAGTGACATTGTTTAATCTTGCAAATTTATTCTGTGAATGAGATTGTAAAAAAAAACACTCCTCAAGCGAAGCCGCAACAATACCTGATGAGGATGATGACGGAGGGAGTCTGGGCCATGGCTCCGACCAGGCTGCAGGCACAGATCACACACAGGAAGATGAGGAAAGACTCCTGGCAGCCCGGCATCGGACACTTCCCTGGAACCGCTGTGCCCATTTCACCTTCAGCAGCTGATATACACGAGCATCCCCTCAGGTTCTGTAAACAGAAAAGCAATAAAGGGTTCAACCAAGAGCCATTTGTGCAATAACAAGTACATTACAGACGACACGTGTGATATCTGACTGTCACATTTGGTGCCAACACAGTGGAAATAAGTGATCTGAACATTATATCTGCACTTCAAAAAACAAGAGTTAGGGCGATAACTGCGGCAGTGAGGCAGCAGTAACTGATATTTTGTGCTGCCGAGCTGAGAGCAATTCTCTCTACATGTGATTTGAATACAGAAAGCATTAATCTGCAGTCAGCATCTGATCTTGAAACAACCACAGTAGCACTTGATTGCCCAGCATGTGCTTGCTGATGACAGAGAAACGAAACACTGGGACTTTTTTCCCCTTCAACTAAACAGACTTTTAAAATCCACAGTGCTACATGCATAATATTTTTAATAGGTTCACAGAAAAGCAACCCGTTTGGTAGTTTTTCTGTGGTTACTGATGGCTACCACGAAGCAGGGATAAAGACCTGAGAGGTGTTGGAGGTGTTGGATGTGGTCTGAGCGGTTCCTGCCGGGCTGCAGCCGGCGAAGCAGGCCGACAGGTAGGTGATGCCGTTGGAGCCGCACACTGGGCTGATGGAGGAGGTGTAGCAGTTGCAGTGACTGAGGCACTGAGCCTCCGGTTTCTTTCCCACTGTTAAGGTCCTGAACAGAGACACACAGAGAGAAATCTCAACACTTTTTTCCACTCCACAAGTACCAAACTACATCCGTATGAGGCACAAACAAAAATCGAACAAGCACCCTCAGCCCTTTATCCGTGATACTATGGATCTCTGGTTCACTTTTAACATCTCCATGGAAACTGCACTGCACAGCTAACCTGCTCTGGAGCAGAATGGGTTCAGGGTACCAAATCAAAGAGTAGTAAAGCCCCAAAGTCAGTTTTTCTACAGGGCCACTGTACAGACAAAAATACTGCTTTCACACTGAAAGAAGAAGAAATAAAGGCCACTCTAAGGCTGCGTATTGAGCTTGAATATTATTTTATGGTACAAACCAAAATGTAGAATGAGAATCTGTCAAGGATTTTTTACTAAAGCTGTCAAATAAAGAAAGAAACTTGGACTTATGAAGATCTAAAGTGTATAATAAAAGGAAGTAAATAACTATTTGATACATCAATTCCTCCCACTAACACAGCGGTAAAGAAAAACGTTTTGCATCTTTAAAATGTAGAAAGTCAAAGCCGAAACAAAAAGAAACAAAGCCACATCTGTATAATACAAAACACAAGTGGATTTGCTTGTTTTGCTTGCTTTAACTGAGGGATGTACACACACGTATAAGATCTGCCCCTTTTAAAGTATTTGCTGTGTACAGAATCAATCATTCTCCTCTTAATTAAAATTTTCCCTTTAACTCGTAACAAGTGCTCATGGTGTTATTGTGATATTGCTGTGATGAGCATTGCTGTGATCAGAGCTGCAACTAATGAATATTTTAATTATGGATTCATCTACCGATTATTGCCTTGATTAACTGATTAAATCATTCTGTGATCTATAAAATATGAGCACATTTCTGAAGACAGAAGAGTGGCAATTACAGAAACTGAAAGTCATAAATGTTGCATAAAATATCACATGGACAATTAACTAATTAACTAAACTGCTGCGTGTTCATTTTGCGGCACCAAAGTGATTTATTGATGTTATTGCAGAACAAACATCTCCAGTAAGAAAAGCTGCAATTAGTCTTTTTCACTTATTTTTAAATGAGATATTTACTGATTTAAATAACCTTTTTATCAATTTTAGCCTCTTTTACATTTACTATTGTTGTTATACTGTTACTATTTGCATTTTTATGCATTTTTTTGTGCAAATTTTGAAAAGACAAAATATTGTGATTGCAGGGTTAGATTTAGTTCAGTTTTCCAGCAGAATGGCAGATAAAAGATGATCCAAGGACTTCCAAGTAGATGGCATGCCTGGATTTTGAGATTTAGGGGGTTAATCTATTCTATTTTCCTTTTTATTGTTTGTACTGATGTATTTTGTTGGGGGCAGTGGTGGCCTAGTGGTTTGTGAAGCGAACTTGTAGCTGGTGGGTCGCCTGTTCGAGCCCCCGGACTGGCAAGGTGGAAAAGTGAGAGCACCACCACTGTGGGCTCTTGAGCAAGGCCCTTAACCCCTGACTGCTCCCCGGGCGCTGCACCACGGCAGCCCACTGCTCCTAGTATGTATAGTTAAGGTTAACTCTGAATAGGATGGGTCAAAATGCAGCGAAGGAATTTATAATGAATAAAGGTTTTTTACTAGATTAGATTATTCAACTTCTGTAAAGAACTTGAAATTGACTGAATTAAACTACGTTACACAATTAAAGTTGCCTCGACAACAACAGGCTACGACAAATTAACAGATTGGGATGAAGTGGGTTTGAGCAGACTGACTGTGACTCATCCAACCTTATGACTGAAATATATATATAGAATCTAATTAGAGTTAATCAATCTGAAAATGAATGACATGTTCTGCATGTCTGACTCAATGAAGTCAGTTGCATTCATATTCAGTGTACGCAACCATCAGACACACAAGGCCACTTTCTGTATAGATAATCTCTTTTATAGACTTGATGATACAAAGTTGTTTGAATAAAAAGTAAACCCACTACGCCCCTATGACTAATAAGAATGTCTATTTACGCATTTAGACTCACTGCACTCTGCCTCCAATAAAAACCTCTGGCCTTGGCAGCAGCGTTAGTTTCACTGCTATCATTTTGTTTATACCGTTTTCATTCATTAGAATAACTGGGACACGTGTTAGCAGTGCACTTCTTTCTCAAACTAGGGCATGAAGACACAATGAGAACTGAAAAATATATTTATATAATATCTATTGTTTATTGTTCATCTGCAGCCCGTATACAGCTCGTCTTATCTTACAGAAAATACACGGTTCCTGATCTGCTGAAGCTGCTTGTGATTGGTTAAAAGTTGCAGAACAAGATTTATCATGAAAATCTTGGGTCTTAAAACCAGTTATTCAGGAAGTTACATTTTCTAAGACAAGATAACTTTAAGATAACCTCATGGGAGCAGTCACTGGAGACATAAAGCTTGATAATTAGACTGATATCCTGAGTAGTAGTGTTCTAACCTTTAACTTGTCTGGCTTGTTAACCCCTTAAAATGAGGAAATGTGTATATGTGAGCTCTTGTGACCAGTTTCATCTCATGTGTCTACAAATTCAGTCAAACTCATATCTAGCTTTATTTGGATAATTCAGTAAATAATAGTAATTATAAGAAAGAAAGCAATAGTTACCTTTCAGATATATCTACTACTGCCCTAACCTGTAGTCATTGTGATGTAGAAATGCCATATATTGATCTCTCTTACTCGTTGACATATGGGACCGTCACTCCAGCGACGGGACCTGTGTCACAGCCGAGGAACAGGAAGGAGACGTAGCAGGCAGTGGAGATCAGGTTGACCAACATGGCCATGCGAATGGCTCCCAGCGCTGAGAGGTTCAGCTTCTTCACCAGCAGACCGCCCATGAAGATCCCCAGACAAGCACATGGGATGGCTGTCATACCTTTAACAAAAAGTGGGCCAAAACACATTTATTACACTGACATGTATACCAGTGTGTGTGTGATGCTGCTTGTGTGACGTTTGCTCTGAACACGGACCTAGCAGCTGGTTTGCTGAGGAGGTGGTGAGGTTGAACTGCTGCTCGAGGTATTTCCCCAGAAAAGCTGCAAAGCCAGCGACGACAGCGATCTCCATACAGGCCGCCAGGATGATGCAGGTGAACACCGGGTTCGACAGCAGGTGCTTGGTCACCTTTGGGATCACTGGTGATAAAGAAATGAGGAAAGATGAGTATCAATGTGGCGGCATGCTGCTCAGCAGGTCAGACAGGATTCTATGGTTGCCTTTTTTTTTAGCACCTGTTCTGATCTCACTTGATTATATGTGTTTAGCAGTCAGATAACATCAATTACTAACTTCCAAAACCTTTACTTAGTGTCACAACTGTGCAAAACAGACACATCTGACATAATTGCAATGACTGAAACTAGCATTTAGGTTCATTAAATATCTCAAACAATGGAAACTTAAAACTTGAAAGCAACTGCAGTGGTGGAAAATGCTGCATTTGCTTTAAGTCTGGCAATTAAATATTCCTTTAAAGTACTTTATAATTCTAAAAAGATAGAGTTTACATACAAATATGTGACAACACTTCATAGTTTAGAAACTTTTGTAGTTTCACGTAACATTTTTACTTTGGTATATTTACTTGTGATGGAGAGATATTGCTGCTAGCTAGCCACAAACTAATGACTGTTTTCATTGTTGATTCATCTGACAGTTATTTTCTTTATCAATTAGTTTTTTGGTGTAGAAAATGTCAAACACATGCAACATGTCTATCAGTGTTTCCCAAAGCCCAAGATGATGTCTTTAAATTTCTTTTTTTCTCCACAACCCAAAAATATTGAGTTTACTGTAATAAAGGAGGATAGAAACTAAATATTCAAATCGGAACCATAGAATTTTTATTTGGTTTTCTTAAAAAAAATACTCAAACTGATAAACTGATTGATAAACTGATTATCAAACTAGTTGGCAATTAATCTAATAGTTGACATTTTATTGATTTATCATTGCAACTCTAATTGCTAGTATTACTTCTGAAGGATTTGAATAATGCTTCAACTACTGAGCAGGTAAACTGCATCATCAGACCAGTTTTAACAGCATCAAATGCATAGTTTATAGTTTATAGTTCATTGTTTTTCACATTTCAGAAATATAGCAAATAAAGAAATGAAATAATCAACATATGCTATGTATTTTACATGTTTTAAATGTGAATGAGTGTCAATTGGTTTGTATAAAAACCCTGCAGTACTACGCTGGATCTTGCATGCTCACCCCTGAGTTGCTGACAGCAGGTGGGGCTGTTGGCAGGCTCATGGTTCAGGACAACTCCATTGCTGGGCTTTGGAGTCTCATACTCTGTGCTCATAGAGGGAGGAAGCATGACCTGCTCGCTGTCTGCTCCCTCCTCTCTCTCCTTTGTTGGCAGCGACTGAGGGAAGCCAAACATCAGGAGAGCTGAGCAGAAGAGTAAGGCACCACAGAGGAGGAAGCCTGCCCACCAGGCCCCGATCCACCGAGGGTCATCTGGAGTGATGCCCAACTTACCTGTGGAGGGGAAGAGCATGATGGGTGAATAAAGCACATAGGCTGAGAATCACATAAAAGAAACACTGAAATATTGGAGGAATATTCAACTCACTGGTGTCAATGAAGATAGCGTCCACATAGAATTTAGTGCAGAGGGAGCCGAGGATGAAGCCACAGGCAGGTCCGAACACCAGTGTAGAGAAAAGGATTCCTGCACAGAAACAAGTTTGAGTTGGTTAACTTTTATTCATCTGACACTTTCTGACAAAAATAACCAGTAAATAATACCAAAATCATTACATGTTCTGTGTAGTGCTGTCATTGACTTCTAGATGGTGCTAAACACCTGATAAACAAAGAAATATCTAAAGGATCCTTTGTACCAGCCAAAAAGACATGGACAAATGTCATCAATAAAGTTTTATTCTATTCTAAAATAGCATTAATCGTCTCAATCTCCAAACCCCCTGGCGGGTTTGAGAGTTATGTTATCTGTTTAAAAAAAAGTATCTCCAAAATAACACCATTTATCACAGCCAGGAACTCTAAATACAGAAAGAATGATAGTATTTTCAACTTTCTGACAGTCCTTGAACTACTCACTTCTACTGCACTGTTCTTTTGGAAAATCTAACCAAATATGAGCTTAACATCGCGAAATGTAATCATAATCACTTTGTTCTACGTGTCTCATTTATAAATTGCCTAAAATACAATGTTTGCTCTCATCAGATTCTGTAAAAAAAAAACACAGGTGCAACCAATAATCCCTTAATGACCAACAGTCACGTGACAAAAACTGTCACTAGGCTGAACTGCACGCTGTGTTGACACGGAGCAGACAGGAGACAAATATGGAAGCAAATTAAAAATGTAAGTAGTAAAATGTCTATAGTAGGGGCGCCCCAATAGCCTAATGGTTATGTCACGTGACCCAAGTGCAGAGGCGTAGTGGCTGTCCCGGGTTCGATTTCAACCTCGGGCGTTTACCGCATGTCCTTCCCCACTCTCTCTCGTTTCCGACTCTATCCATTGTCCTATCCAAAAAAGGCATAGAAGGCCAAAAATAAATCTTTAAAAAAATATATCTATAGTATGTAGAGTTAACTTTTTCCCCCCAGTATTGGTAACACCTGTCGGCATTTGGGAAAGTGCTAAATCAAAAGGGCCGCCATTTATCTCACTGAGTTAAGGCGATACCACATGGGCTCAGTCCCTTAGCAGCGGTCAACTCTCCTCTCTATCCCCAATTTCACTCTGTCTCTCTACTAATAAAAGGAAAAACTCTCCCCCAAATAATATATTAAAAAAAAAATTTTTTTCCAACAATTTATTGCATTACAACTGTGCCATACTGTACAAAAGACCTTTTTGAGTTCTCTTTACTTCTAGCCTTGGTTGTGTTGTTTCCATGGAGGTGTAAAACTTTTATTGTATGAAATATATTATATTGCAGTGGAAAATGTGACAGGAGCAAAAAACGTCCAGAGACTGCCTGGAGTTCAGAGTAGCAAGAATGTCAGTGAATTCATGAATTATGTAAAAATACATTTAGTCTTGGTCATTAGCAGCTCAGAAACTAAAAATTGGTTTAACTTCACTGACGATTTTTTATTAATCATTTATGGAATTACTGATATCTTCTTTACAGTCCATAAATTATTAGGAAACTGGACAAAATATCTATTACGTGACAAATTCAAATATCTTGCTATTTACTTGCTATCACTGTAAGATATTTGATTTAAAATGACATAAACACAAAAAGCTGCACATCTTCCCATTTGAGAACCAGGGAATATTTGCCTTTTCCTCCTCATTTCAGCTCTACTTTTAAGTGGCCTTTTCCAGGAGGTACAGTGTGAAGCATGACAGCAAACAGGGAAGTATTTCGGCTGCCATGAAAGATCAAATCAGCCAGTTAAAACCACAAGGCAAGTGCAGCAGTGGCGTCTGCACACACAGTGACTGTGCTTGTTATGCTCACATGGCTCGGCTCTCTGCAAACTCGCAGGGTAACACACACTGAACAAACAGAAACACACACTGTGAGGAAGACACCTGACAGCAGAAACGGGTTGTTTTGTCCCAATCTGCTCTACTGGGCAGCTGGAGATAAAAATGTGAAGCTTGATCCAAAATCCTCATTAGAGCGCCGTCAGCGGGGTGAGACTCCGGCACTGTGAGTCAGACTGCAGGCAGATAATGAAGACTCAAAGCTCAATTTGGGAGACAAATTTCTCCCTGACTGTATGTCCTATGATCTGTGGTATTATTAGACTGAGTGTGGAGAGTTGGACCGTATCTGGCACACAGCGACAAACCAGATCCCAGTCTAAGTTTGACTACTGTTACATAAAAGATCTGCAATGCTAGTTTCCGATTACCAACTAAATAAAATGAAATCATCTCTGCTAACTGGTCGTGTGGCATTAGTAGAGTCCCTTTATTGGCTGCAGGCCAGCCTGAACATTGCAGCTATCAGCATGGCATCTCCAGTAAGATGTTGTTTGGATGCCAGGAGCAGCCACTTAATGAACAAGCATGGAAACTGTGACTAAGCTTTGTGCGTCTCTGCTGGTGCTGAGAGTGAATGCACGGTCTGCTTCCTGGCTTGACCACCCACATAGGAAGGGAGTCAACATATTCACATAATGCGGCCTCATTCACATCACAGTTTATTCTTCACATAAAGGAAATGGCTCACAGATTTGTTAGGTGTGGCTCCGTACCTATAATGTGGTACAAACAGACTCATTTATGCTAGCGAGGAGTGAAACAAAAGAGAAGGGTCTTTCATGTTACGATGGGAACATTCTGCTTTTTTTTCAAAAGCATGCAACTGAAACAAGTTTGCGGTTGACAGTCAGACCAGCACGGAAATGAACAAAGATACAGATGTGTCCATGAGGCGCCAGAGCGTGACAGGTTTTTACCTCTTCCTTCTGTTCTTCTGAGGTTTAATACTGAGGAAAAGAAGTCAAACAGCAGACAAAGTCTAATTTCCTCTGCTGAAAGTCTGAATGCAAGAATGCCAAATATGAAATCAAAGTTTTAAAAAAGCAAGCTCAAACAACAGTAGCTCCTCCAACATATACAGACAGAGGTATTCACAAACACATACAGACACAGGAAGGAGTTGTTGTGGCACATCAGGGAGTGTTTACTAGATACCAAAGTGTGTAGTTTAACAGCACTTTCATAAAACTAGAGGGCTGCAGTCACGATGTGACGACCAAATTTGCCTGTGGTGTTGCAAATGAGGCCTGTGCACTCTGTTTCTGGTGTTTCCTTAGAAACTGAGTGTTGTCTCCTCATAGCAACAACATCACAATTGCTTTCACCACAGGAAACCTCAAAGAGGAAATTCAGTTAGTGAAATCACCTTCCAAGAGATGATGGCTCGGCCTGCCCACAAGTCCACGACCACTGAGAGGATAAATGTTTCCACTGCGATCCGTGCCTACCCCTGGCTGCTCTCAGAAACACTGTCTGCTTGATGATAACATTGAGCCACAGCACGAGCTTCGCATGTGGAAAAGATCAGTGAACTACGAGGGAGCGTGCCTCCTTATCAATCTGCTGCTTCTGAGGAAGAAACAAGAGGAATGCAGTTTTGAAGTTGGTGATAATTTTCACGGGAAAAAATAAATCTAAATATTTTTGATGGCTATTTGTCTTTGTTGTCTTAAGGTCAATATCAGCAGAGGAAAAGTATGTAGTGAGCCGAGTCTCTCACAATGGGATTAAAGCTGGTATGAAAATCAAATGGATCTTGTAGTCAAAACATAAACAAAGTATCACGTCCAACATTACTTCAGTATAGTTTCCTTTTGTTCCCTCTTCCACCAACCAGAGCCAACTTAAAGTGGCATGCTCAAGATAATAACTCTTTTTTTTAAACTTCTTTGGCAACAGTTACATGGAAAGATGGCAAAAGACCAAACACCAGCTGTCTGTCTTTAATTGTTCAGTTTGTCATTTTGGAAAATACTTTCCATTTTCTTTCACAGAGTTAGTTGCAAAGAATGATACTACATTTATGTGTGTGGTTAGCGTAGCTTAGCATAAAATAGCAGCTAGCCTGGCTCAGTCCAAAGTTAAAAATAAAAACCAAAATGACGTCAATCAGTTCCTCTAACACTATATCTTGTACAATACTTGCACAACCAGAAATGCTGTGGTTTTGTGGAGTTATGTAGCACAACTTTAGTTTATTTCTTTATAGCACTTCTGTACAGCATCACACCTGGTTGCCTGGCAACCTAATGTTCACAACAACACTCTGGAAAGTCCCTACAACGAACTGTTTGCCAAGAAATAGAAATAGATAAAGACGTAACTCCCCCTAAAGCCACTAACCGTCATTCAGGCTCATCTTTGCTAATTGCCTTCTAGATCCAGCTTTAAAGGAATAGTTTGATAATTTGGGAAACACTTTTATTTAGATGAAAAGATTGATGCCACTATTATCTTTGTTTGCTAAATATGAAGATACAGTCTTCTACTGCTTTGATTTGCTTAGCACGAAGAACAGGCGGAAGAGTGATCAGCACCTCTAATGAACATACTGTATGTAGTTTGTTATAACATGTTATATGTTAAGTATAAAAGCAGCAACTTGTAGTATTATAGGGTTGTTTTGTGTTGGATTATTTCATGGCCAGGTGTAGTGACTTAATGGTGTCTTACCTGCTCCCAGATAAGAACATTTGGCACATAGTCCACATAAAATGGCAAATTGTCAGTTTTATACTCAAGTCTGTGCAGGAATTTAAGAAATGAAATATGCATGGTACTTAGGAATATTTAGAGGTGCTGTAAGGTAGATTTTCTTACTTTTTTCTTTTTTTTTAAGATTTATTTTTGGCCTTTTCATAACTTTATTATTAGAAAGGACAGGACAGTGGATAGAGTTAGAAACGGGAGAGAGTGGGGAAGGATATGCGGTAAATGGCCAAGGTCGGACTCGAACCCGGCACAGCAGATATACCTTTTGCACGTGGGTCACGCGACATAACCGCTAGGCTATCGGGGCGGCCCGGATTTTCTAACTTTTAGACATTGGTCATTTGTTTCCCCAATTTCAGTCTTTGTGCTCAACTATGATAACAAATATCTGTGGATTCAATCTTCTCATGTAAAGGTGCCTTTAGACTGCGGCTATGATGTCACAATGTGCGAGATGACTAATAAAAACTTGGTTTCAACCTGTGTCAGACTGTACGGTATAATTTTGAGACATGTCAGGATGTGTGACGAATTCCTGGTGAACTGTAGTGCAACGATGTAAATAGGAAAACAGCATATATAAGCAGACACACACCATCAGCTCGTGTCATCCATGTGCACGGCTCTCATCTTTGCCAGTCACATAAACTTTTTATTACTCCCTCGTTCTGGTTTCTGTGTGTGTGTGCTTTTTTCCCCCCTAAATTTATTAGGGGAAAAAAAGACACTACATCATGATTGGTTGGTTTGCAGATGTTGGATGTAGCTGCTGTCACACTTGAATAATTGGCTTCTAAATTTCTGTCACCATCCTTGTCTTGGGTTGCCAAAGCTTTAATTCATGGGTTTGGGAACATTTTGGACCACAGTTTCGAACTGACAACTAAACTTCACCCACGTTGTAAATTTCAAGTTGAAAATTGCAGTGGAAGGGGGGTCTTAACTCTCAGAAATGATGCGACCATAAATTATAGCTGATTTGGTCTGCTTTGTGTGGAAGATTCTCCCATGTATATTCAAACAACTTGGTTACTTTTTACAAACTTCAGCAGTTATTCTTTCTCCTAATGTTATTCTAAATAACCGACCGTGACTGGAGACCCTTGCTCTTGGGTCAAAGATATAAAGACAGGTGGGCCTGTGCAAGCTGTGAAGGGACATATTTCATGTTTTTCACGACAGGATTAAGGAGAAGAAGAAGAAAAAAATGAAGCAAACCTAAGTTAAGCACATTAAATCTCCATGAAGGACAATACACGACCACAGCCGCGCTTAATCTTTGTAATACACTACTTTTCCAAATTGCCTCTAAATCCCTTTTCCCTTCCAGCGGTCCCGTTACAAGATAAGTACAAAACAAACTAATTTGTTCATGTTGTACTTCACTCGAGCCTTTTAGTACCCTGCGAATTATACTCTCAGGGGAGCATGTCAGATGTAATTCAATAACAAAGCTCCGTTCGTGTGTTTTTGTCTCCCTCTAATTTATTTAGAGAGCAACAGGAAAAGCTGGGAAAGCCACTGTTCATGAGGCTTGTCCTTTCTCAGATATTAATTAACGTCTCATTACCTGTGGACTACATTTGGAAAGTTAACTTAATATAAATGCTGAACACAAAATTATCTACGCACTTCCTTAAAGAAGACAGAGAGCTGTTCTTACGCAAACTGCAGATCAGAATCAGTATTTCATATGAAGCTTGTGGTTTAGCACAGTCCTCAACGTCATTTTCACATAAGTACGTGACTGCATATACGAGCACCTCCATCTTATAGCTTTCATAATAATGTAGCCAAAACACTACGCAAAGACTAAGCCATAACAGAAAAGATGGTAACTGTGACAGGCTTTGCTGTGCTCTTCCTGAAATCACTCCTGAGATTAACGTGGCTGCAGGTGAAACCCAGAGAGAGGCCGATTTAAAGCCGCCGACACAGACACAAGGTCCTCGGTGAAGCTAACGGGCATTTAAACAGCCTCCGGTTCCAAAGTTCAGTTTCTTGAGACCATCCAAGGCGAGGGGCTAAAATGACAAGCCAACACAGTGTGAGGTTAAACAGGAACGCCTCCCCATCTTCCTGCTCTCACTGTACAAAGGGAATTCCTTCTCGTCCTCCATTAATCCTGCTCAAGTTGGCTCAGTAATCCCCTGAGCTAAATAAGAGCAGAGGGACGCTGCAATGTAGGAGGCCAAACAACAGCTTGTGCCACTTTCACGAGGGGCCAGACTGAAACTGAGAGTGAGCTAAATGATCACTACAGATAAAGCCAAGTACTGTGTCTCAACTCTCTCCACCTCTGGGGCCTAAACATGAGTTTATGTCAGAAGATCATTGAGAAAGTCTTGGGACAGAAGGACTGAATAAAGCAGGCACAAGATTTCAAGGTTACAGTTAAAGTGACAATAAAGTTTAAAGATTTAAAGAGCTTTCCAACAAAGCCCTCTCCTGCTCCTCTGTGGTGCAGCAGGTCATGAAATCCTCTGTGTAGTAGTGTGAAGACATTTTTAAGATTGAAGAGTCTCTGGGGAAACTCTCAAATAGGCCATAGGTGTCAGGCCGAGCACAGGCCATTTCCTGGACGTCCATTGAAGTAAGCTGACAAAAGAGTCAGACACATACTAGACACCTTTACTCAGATAAAGTCACAGGCTACACCTAACAACCAGCTGTCTGCTTCCTCTACTGCACAGACACTGTATATAGGTCTCTACAATAACAGCAAATTGTTTTCCAGTTTGTGAAATAAGCTGCAACCATCCAGTTGGCCAAATTCAAAAGGTTAAAGGCACTTTTTCATTCAAATAAAACAGCTTCACAGCATTTTATCTGTGGTTTTAAAGCCACTTGGTCTGCCAGTTGTTCATGACATTTTAAGATAACATTTAACGACCAAAAACTTAACCTAGCAAATTCTGGTGCACATCAGTGTAGTTTGTGCAAAGGTTGTATTTGTGTGAACAGGAACTTAGCAGTAATGTGGCACCCAGACACTGTGAAAGTCAATGAAATTTGGCGACATGTAGCCTTGCAAAGTAGGCGGGTACTGAGTTAAACTAATCCCAGCTTTGAGGGAACACAATTAAGGCGACCACTAATAGGAGAGAAGGATAGTATTGATTGACATATGACGCCTTCACTGAGTTCCTGAAATGTATACCACAAGGATACAGCGTACATGGCTTTGGTTTCTACCACTTCA
Source organism: Chromis chromis (assembly GCA_900302755.1). Taxonomy (NCBI): domain Eukaryota; kingdom Metazoa; phylum Chordata; class Actinopteri; family Pomacentridae; genus Chromis; species Chromis chromis. Next base: position 22,664 of record OMNN01030857.1, read on the forward strand.
ACCACAATAAAATGGAAGAGTAGCTGATAAGTGGGTCTGCATTTTGAAATCAGTGGCACATGGAAAATTGTAGATTAGTGACAAGTGAGCTGTCACACAGTCATAGTCATCACCACTGCTGTACACCAGGAAGCCTGGGTGAATGCAGAGTGAGAGGTTGGTGGTGGTCGGAGGGGCCGATGGCGCAGATTGGCAGCCTGGCTTCCGTCAGTCTACCCCAGGGCAGCTGTGGCTACATACGCAGTTTACCACCATCGAGTATGGAGTGAATGAATAATGCAATGTAAAGCGTCTTTGAGTGTCCAGAAAAGCGCTATATAAAACCAATGCATTATTATCATTATTATTATTTTTTTTTAAATTTTTTAAAGTCAGCTATTAATTTCTTAAACTATATCCTTGGTTGCTACAGTAGGCGGTTGTTGAAAGTTGATGGTGTTTGCTTTGTTGCTTGCTGAGGTGATGTAACTGAAGTAAAGTGTTAACTGATAAGCTGCGCTGTTCGTGTAACATGCAAAAGTGTTAATATAGCTTGCTTTGGAGGGCTGTGATGAATGAGTCTGAGGAAAGCTCACCTAATTTTTGGTACATTTCTGCATATGCACGGATAACTCGGCACACTTTTGCCCCACCTTTCATAGTTTTCTCACAAATGCATCAGTCTTGTTCTTGGCACTCAAGGCAGACTACTGACCACAAGCTAGATAGTCCATAAGTAAATAGTACTCGACTCCAGGACTCTACATAATTATCAGCGTGGGATGAAGAGTGTAAACTTAACAACAGGGAACTATATGTTGACCTCCCTACCTCATATAATCTGACGATGTCAGTTCAAATGAGCACAATGTAAAAGAAACCATCACTTTTTATCTTCCATGTTAATTTATTGTAGGTGAAAATCTTTCAAACCACTAAATGTTCAGGATTTACGACTTCTACATGCAATCAGAATGATTGGTTGTGAGAAAGGACACAGTTCAGTTATTAGCATTTATCAGACTGCATGAGCTGACTGCAGAAAGCTTTTTTTACTTACATGTATCATGTTTTTTTTTAACACTAAAGACTGAAACTGAAAATGTTTAACTTGATGACCCATACTGATTGTTTATCTCTAGATAAATGTGTGCTGCTAGGGTGTTATCAAGCATCTTGTTGCTCTGTGGCTTTATTTTGTCAGTAGTTATTACCTGCTAAACTTCGACTTTTAAACCATCCACACACAAGCTGTTAAAAAGACCAAATCAGCATGTGTCCCATTTTCAACAATTGGCAACCTGCTGCAATTTTGCTGTAGTATTTTGTAAGGAAGGGCATTTAGATATCTGATCTTGCGTCATTCATAAAAAGCAATTCAGGCACTTTCTGATTCTCATGTTCTTGATCTGCTGGTAACACACACAGATAAACATACGTTGCCTGCGGGATGTTATCAGTTATGATCATAGTGATTAATTTATCGATACAGAGGTTCTGTAAAAAAAAAAGATAAAAATAAAAGATTGAATTAAATGAAACTCTAAATACTCGGAGGATCTTATCTTGTCCAGGAAAGTTTTGTCTTCTGGTTTCTTTTTTTGTACTTTTTTTTTCTGCTGTCACATCCGATCTCAATCTTAAAGTTATTTGTCTTCAGGCACTCTGAGGGGAACTGACAAAATTCTTATCTTATGTTTCTGAAAGAACATCCATCTAAAGCACCACTTCCACTTCTGTCTTTGAACGATACCATTAACACTCTAATCCTGCAGACTGTTGCTCAGAGTCTCTGAAACATTTTGTCAAAATCTAAGATGTTAACTTTTGAACAACGGCAAAAAAACAAACTTGCTGACAGCAATTAGCTCATTTAAACAGAATAAATACCTTTAAACGGATAAAATAAGATTTAACACAACAAAAAAGTCAAATGTCAGCTCATTGAGATGGTTGTTATGTAAACTCGGCTCCCTTCATGCCAAAAGGATTACTACAAACAGGTAAAAGTCATGCCAAAGTCGCTCCTAAGGTGAGGTCTATTTTGATGAGGTACAGAAGAGATTAATGGCCACCAAATCTTCAGTGATCCATAAGTAAGTACTAACAGCATTAGACAGCAGCTCGCACCACGGGAAGCAAAGCCTCAACCCACTTGAGTGGCTTTTAGTATCAACGTCAACATCACTTGTCAAGGAGAACATTATTCACATTGAAAGCAGGAAGTGTCACTGAGTTTTTTAAAAATACCATAAGATGATTCTCTGTCCTGACCACATAGTTCTAAAATGTGAACTATACATTAACATTTTTACTCTCACTCTGACCTCCTAAAACCAGGTTCGAAAGGCATAAAATGAATGAATGACAAAAAAAATTGTCTTTCGGTTTAATATGGAAAATGTAACCACATCTAAACATAAAAAACAAAAACATGAAGTCAAAATCACTGAAATCTAAATGTATCATGAAAAAATGGCAAAACAAAACGTTAATAAACAGATTCTAGAAAAAAACCCAAACAAAAATTCAGGGACTTCTCAGGCTGAACTGGGTTGAACTGCAGGCAGTGTTTAAACAGTACAGATAGGCAAGTATAGGAAAACAAATTAATAATGTACATAAAACTCTATAGCATGTAGAGCCACCTTTTCCCCCAGTGTTGTTTACACCTGTGTTGATTCCAGGTTTGAAAAGTTATAAGTAAAATTCAACTTTCGTTTTTTTTCTTTTTCTTTCTTTCTTTTTTGATTTATGCAATTTTAACTGTGTTATAATGCCCTAAAAAGACATTTTGAGTTCTCTGGACTTGTAGACATGGTTGTGCTGTTTCCACTGAGATTCTGGACTTTATATTGCAGAAAACATAAGCCTACAGTGAGGGAAAATGTGACAGGAGCAAAAACCAGAAACTTCTTGGAGTTCAAAAGGTAAAGAGGCAGGAATGTTTGTTTTTTTAAATCACCAAATCTGTTTCACCCTGGTTAATGTCTCTGTTTATCAACTGATTAAAACTCACTGTTAAAGCTGTAAATTAATGCAAAAACAGGCGTTTTGTTGGTCAGCCGTACCCTATGGTAACCCTGTTGACTCTAGACAGCCATGACCTAAATAACAAGCCAAAGCTTAAAGTAGGCTCTCAACTCACATTCAAATGCCATTACATCAGGATCATCCTGCTTTAACTTCCGCTTGCGTCAAATCATGTAAAATCTGAAACCAGCTCTTTGCAGACGCCCAGCCTTGATCTGATATCAAAACAGCTTCTTATTCATCTAACCTTTCACTTAAACTGGAGCAGACGTGTGTTTAAATGGTTTCCCTGATGCCATATGGCTGCTGTACACAAAAAAAAACTACAGCTTGAGGACACGTTTAATACCATTAGCTTTTTGACCCAGAGGATGAGCAGTGGGGGTTTCTGCAGAGGGACTGCAACACCAGCTTTTCACCAGGTCCCTTCCCTCAACACCCTGTCACGTTAAGCCCAACTCTGGCTCAGTTTAAGCCCAGAGAGGTCGCGGCCCAACTTCGGAGGTCAACGTCGGGCCTTGCTGAATGCTTCACTGCCTCAACAGTATCAGACTGCAGATATGAGTCTAGACTGCTGATGACGAGATATTTTCGCGTGGCGGCTGACTTTCACCGAGTTTACTGAACACGCAGTTGCACAGTAGCATTTTACTACTTAATCGTCTTATGTAATTCAACACAAAACACTGTTTTACACAGACGCCTGTATCCGGACTGTTTAACTCCCGATGCCAGAGAGACTTGTTATGACTGTAAATATTATATGAAATTAACATTTACAGCAGTTACAGCACAAATATTTGATTTATGCATTATACATTATACATAAAGTATATATATACTATATTCTTAAAAATGTGTGAGTGTATGCTCTTAACCTAGGAAAAAAAATGCTAAAAACTTGATGTACAATAAAACATAAAAATCTAAAACATATTCAATATAAATATGTTTGTAGTGCCCTGAAATACAAGATTAGAGCAAATATCTGAATTGATTAGTTGATTAGTTAGTTAATCAACATAATGTCAATCAACATTAAAATAAACAGCAACTATTTTGACAACGCATTAATAGTTTCACTTATTCTTTAAGCAAAAACCTCAAATATTTGTTTGCTGCTTTTCTGTTATATATTAAAGTAAGCTGAGTATCATTGTTTTAGGCTGCTGAACAGACAGACTAAGAATAGTATTTTTTTTTTTTACTGCTTTGATGTTTTGCACATAAACCGATAACCAAAATAATCCTTACTTACAGTGGAGCTGTTTATATTTCATATTGTTTCATTATATTCAAACCAACTGTTTGTCTAAGAGGTAAAAAAAGATCATCTGTGCCCGACAGATCTCTGTCCTATTTTATAATTCAGAGGCTGCGACAGCTGAGCTGCCACATCCCTTTGGATGACAATACAGAGAAAAATCACTTAAGTAAAACACTCTACAGCGGGATGGAAAAAGAAAAAGGTTTTATCGAGTGAGATGCAAGACAGAGCCGGAACAGTGAAGGCCTGTCATGGAAATAAATGCTTTTTTAATCTAAAAAAAATCCACATCTGACCCTCATACATTATATAAGACAGAGAGAAGCCATCATATTAAAGTTTTGGAAAAGAACACACTGTGTTTGAGTGTGTTCATATCCTGTGTGTGTCTCTTTACAGAAAACTATCAAAATCTGATATTAAATGCTTAGAAAAAGACATGCCAACAAATGAACGTGAGGGAAATCATAAATAGGAATGAATGTTGAAAAAAACAAACATCTGCTGCATTTAGTCTAAACCAACACTTGTAAAGGGATGTGAAACAGGTTTACAGAAGGGAGACTTGTCAGCTCAGTCCTAACACCTATTTTTACACAAGAACCTAGATGGGAATGTTTAACAAGCACGTTTTCTGATCCTGTAGCATCAAAATGATCTCACTCAGTATCTGCTTGGGTTTGCTGACATAACTAATCAACACATATCACTTCCACTGTTTTGAATCCAATTTGGATCTTTCATTCAATTTGCAAACCTAAGTTATGTAAAACTGAGACCTCACTATTTGCATTGCCTGTCTAAATCCCATATCCCACCTGCAGGTTTGAAAAGCATGCTACCTAGATTTTAAAAATAAACAAAAATTAAGCCATTCATCAGAGAAAATGATCAACTTTCCGACAGACTTTGAACTACTCATCTTTGACATGCAGTTTATCAGAGCTTAAAATCGTAATATTTCATCATCATTACTTTATTATGCTTGTCTCATTAATTTTCTTTCTAAAATAAAGTGTTTGCAATAAACAGATTCTGCAAAAAACAAAATATTCAGTGTTACATTACAACATTAGTTTTTTCTTTGTCTAATATTTATAGTATTGGAACTTTGTCATGCTGCACAGAAGACATTTTTGAGTTCTCTCTCCTTCTAGCCATAGTTGTGCTGTTTCCCATAGAGCTGCAGGACTTTATATGGAAATGAAAAAAGAGCCAACAATGAGGAAAAATGTGACAGGAGAAAAAAACACCCATAAACTGCTTGTGGTTCAGAAATTAATCAGTGTAAATTATGTTAAAAAAAAGAGTTGACAAAAAATATCATCAGAGGTAATATTCCATCATCATATTTCATTATCATCATTTAATAACATAAGCCGACAAAGTTATGTGAAACAATTACAACCATCTAATGATTAATGTCAGCTAATATGATAAAAAGCTGCTGAGCACCTACTAAATGGACTTTTTACGAGATGATTTAGTCCACTGCTATTAAGGAGAGGAAGGCTCAACCATGAAAACAGCCATTTCTGTTCATAATCCTCACCATCACTCTGCACTGAATGTGAGTTTGCAAGAGAACGCTTCACACCGAGTCTTTTTTCAAGCAGTAAGCAAACAACTCTTGATCTGCTTTGTATTATTTACTCACCTGCAACCAACTGGAAGTTAAAATATGTAACACACTCTTAAAGACATCAGTCGGAGGCCGCATTACAATCAGCTTTATAAAGTGATTACATCTTTGCAATCGTTCTGCTTTTTTCGGCTAACAGCTTTACTACTTTACACTACTTGACATTATTTTGTGGCTCTAAAGATATCCCTCCTTTCCTTGATGTGCACTGTTAGAGGAAGTGCTAAATGCGTTCGTTCTTGTCTACATTTATGTTGTGCTCAGTCTCCATGTAATCAGTTTCTTCTTCCACCTTGTAGGTCAATGGCATTAGGCTACTTTAACCTGACATGCAGTAACTTAATCTTTGAGTCCAATTAACCTCGTGTCATCAAACTATTCCAGGAAGCAGTAAAAGCCCTCATTAACCTAAATGGCACCAGCATTAGACGGCTCTCACTCAGGGCCATTTGTTTTTGTTTAAAGCCCTATAGATTTAAATCCACACTCCTAATTAATGAAACAATCATCATTGTTAGTAACCAGACACTTAGCAGCACGCGTCATTATGATGATCAATACTTTTAATTCGCCGTTTCGCTGCTGTCAGGTCTTTTCTGTGCATGGCTGGCGATTTTCAGATATTACAGGAACGCAAGCGTCGACTGCTGCTACAATAATAATGACGGCCTTTCTGTGCGGTAAGATTACATAAACAGGCCGGGCACGTTTTCAAACAGGGTAGTGATGTGATGCTGGAAGCTCAGAGGACTTGGCCAGACTGCCAGCTCTGTGAACACCGGGTCAGCAGAGGAGGAGAACACAAAGAGACAGAGAACGGCGGAGAGACGGTGTGTAGGAGTTAATGTAACAGAGCAAAGCCGTGTCGTACAGTGATCTGTTTGTAATCAGCCTCAGATGTTGGGGCCGAGACGAAGCTGCACACAGTCTCCATTGTTGGGCAGTGGGGTGGCTGCATGGAGGCAAAGGCCAAAGAGAGCAGAGCCTGTACGACTCTGTGCTGGAGAGCTGCAGCTGCTCTATTGAAGACGAGGAGCAGAGAGAGGTTTGGGACTCTTTGACAGCAGCTGCTAACAGCTTCTTCAGCAGGTGGTTTAGCCTAATTATCAGGATAGAGATGCCAACAGCTTGTTTCCCCCTTTTCTCCAACAGGGGAGAAGCAGGCACATGACACACAGCCGATTGTACAACATCATGTCTGCCACCAATTAAAATGGAGGGCTAATTGTGCTACATCCTGAGGAAGAGGAGGATGGATGGGGAAGATGTGATGAGGGAGGTGTTTGGAGGAGAAGAAGACTAGATAGGATGGGGTGATCAGAGTTAAACAAGATATGAAGACAAATAGATATATGTTGTAATGTGGCACACATTCAACTTTTTCTAAAAAATACAAGTTCCAATCCGCAACTCTGTGTACAATGTAAAAACAACAACCCCGTAACTGTGGACTACTGATGTGTTTAAAAATTGTAAAAATGATGAAAATAACCACAAATATCAGTAAAATATTTATATTTTTTATCAGATTTAACAGGACATTGAACATTATCTACACTTCTGGGCAGTTCTTTACAGTCAACAGGTAAATTAATTAGGGCTGCACCTAACGATTATTTTTGTATCGATTAATCTAACGATTATTTTTTCGATTAGTCGATTAATCTAACGATTAATTTATCAAAGCAAAAGCATGTCTTCTTAATATTTTAAGGATTTATTCAAACACATCTCTTGAAAAACAAAACCTCAGTTACAAAAGTAACCAGATTAAATGTCTGCACAAAAAATATGCAACAAGAACCAGCCCAGTCTTCACTGGTAATCTGGTTTAGCAACATGAATCTCTCCAAAATAAAGTTACAGTTAGAGCTTGCTCAATTCAAGTAAAAAGTGAG
>OMNN01030858.1:0-26878 GCA_900302755.1 Chromis chromis
CTCACTCAACATTCAAAATGGTCGTGGAAAAAGTAAGTGAACCCTTGGAGTTAATAACTGGTTGACCCCCCTTGGCAGCAATAACCTCAACCAGGCGCTCCCCGTCGCTGTCGATCACATCATTCAGGAGGAAGTTTAGCCCATTCTTCCTGACAGAACTGCTTTAGCTCTGTCATATTCTTTGGACGTCTCATGTGTATGGCTCTCTTCAAGTCATTCCATAGCATCTCTATTGGGTTGAGGTCTGGGCTCTGACTTGGCCACTCCAAAAGGTGGATTTAGTTTCTCTGAGACCATTCTGTTGTGGACTTGCTCCAGTGTTTTGGGTCATTGTCCTGTTGCATCATCAAACTTCTACAGAGTTTCAGCTGACGTACATTCTCACTTATCCTGAAGAATAGTTTGAAACACTTGGGAATTAATCTTCCCCTCAGTGATTGCCAGCTGGCCAGGTCCTGATGCAGCAAAGCAGACCCACATCATGTTTCCTCCACCATACTTTATGGTTGGGATGATGTCTTCATGATGACATGCAGTGCCCTTTTTACGTCCGATGTAGTGCTGTGTGTTCTTTACAGATAGTTTAGTCTTAGTTTCATCAGTCCACAAAACATTTTGCCAATACCGCTGTGGAGTGTCAATGTGCTCTTTAGCAAACTTCAGGCGAGCAGCAATGTTCTTTTTAGTAAGCAGTGGCTTCCTTCATGGTGTCCTGCCATAGACACCCTGCTTGTTCAATGTTTTACGTACTGTAGACTCATGAACACAGATGTTAGCCAGTTCCAATGACACCTTCAAATCTTTGTCTGTCAACCAGGGTTGTTTCTTTACCTCATTGATGAGTCTTCGTTGTTCTCTTGGGGTCATTTTGACTGGGTGCCCACTTCTTGGTAGAGTAGCTACAGTCCCAAAGTGTCTCCATTTGCAGATCGTTTCCCTAACTGTAGACTGGTGAATTTCTAAAGTCTTTGAAATCACTTTGTAACTCTTTCCAGCTTTATGTAAATCAACTATTCTTGATCATAGATCCTCTGAAAGCTCTTTTAGGTGAGGCATGGCTCACATAAGCATATTCTTCTTGTGCAGAGCAAATTTAAAAAGTCTGAGTGTTTTTTATCAGTCAAAGTAGCTCTAGTCCACACCTCTGAACTCATTTTCTTAACAAGACTCCATGTATGCTAACACCTAACTCCAGTTAGCTTTTTTGAGGTCATTAACTCAAGGGTTTCTATACTTTTTCCACAAGCACTATGAGGTTTTTATGGTTGTACTCAATAAAGACATGAAAGATCAGATTTATTTTTGTGTTATTATTTTAGGCACGTTATATTTGTCAATACCCTTGACTTAAATGAAGACCAGATCACATTTTATGACAAATTAATGCGGAAAACCATGAAATTCCAAAAGGTTCACATACTTTTACTTGCAATTGTATATTTGTTTGCTTAATCTTTCCCATGTTCTTTCTTCTTTTGTCCATTTATAGGGAGATTCAGCTGCTAAGAAGACTCCAACACAAGAATGTGATTCAGTTGGTGGACGTGCTCTACAATGAAGAGAAGCAGAAAATATATCCTTAACCTGCTAAATGAGAGTGTATGAGTACATTTTTTATGTCAGTTATTTTAGACAGTAAAGGTTGCTATTGCGGAGGGTTAATTTCAATGCTTAAAATGTATTTATTAGTTTTCAGGTTTAAAATTGGCCTCACATTATTAAAGGATATATCTGTTTGGTTTGGCAAATTCCCTTGACTCCCTACTTACGTATATGGTGATGGAGTATTGCGTTTGTGGGATGCAAGAAATGCTGGACAGCGTCCCAGAGAAAAGGTTTCCAGTATTTCAAGCTCACGGGTAAGTCTCTCTTTTTCGCCCCCTCTCCCCTCTTTGCTCTCTCTGCTATATTTAGTCTGAGCCTCTCTGCAGCCGCTGCTCCAAGCCTAAGTTTAGATCGGAGACTGCAGGGTCTCTACTGTTAAAATAACTGACCACAGATTGTGTGAATGTCTGGTCACTGCCCGAAAGCCACCGAAGCTGAAGTACCAAGTGATTAAGATTTATCTGACCACAGTGATAAATTGTTTGATGTGCTAATCGTTTATAGTACGGTAGACTTTCCCCTTCACTTTCAACTGTGTCCATAAATCCTTCTTGTTTTCCCTGTCACCTTTTGCAGGTACTTTTGCCAACTCTTAGATGGCCTTGAATATTTGCACAGCCAGGGAATAGTTCACAAAGACATTAAACCAGGGAATCTGCTGCTGACCACAGACGGGGCACTTAAAATCTCCGACCTGGGAGTAGCAGAGGTGAGCTCAGCCTGCTTGTTACCATAACTAACCTTTTTTAACTCCTGCTCTTTGAGAGTGGTAATCTGGAATATGAAAGTTGTGTATAACCTAAAAGTTCCTATGTGGAGCTCAAATATACACAAAACACAGGCAGAGGAAAAGTGTTGTCAGTAAGTATACGTTAAGCTTTGCGCTATGAAAATCCTTTGTGTAGCACCAGCTTCTATGTAGGTGTATAATACTTTCAATAAATATTCACATTACTGCGGAGTCTGTTCTTCACCTGGAGATTGAGTGATTCTTCAGGATTTTTATGTGCACTTGGTAATTTAATTTTGCTCCCATATTTTATTTTTATTTTTAATATTTGCTTAACCCTCTGTTTCTGGGATTTTTTTTGCTCCTGACCCATTTTTACTCACTGTGGGTTTATTCTTCAGCACAGTGTAAATATCAGTTTAAAGTCCTGCACCTTTATGGTAATGGAACAACCACAGCTAGAAATAAAGAGAACTCAAAAATGTCTTTTGTGTGGTATGACATGGTTATAATGTCATAAATCATTTGAAAAATGATTTATGACATTATAACCAAAATGTTTTTTGGGGGGGAGTTTTTCCCATTTTTATTGAGAGAGACAGGGTGAAAGGGAGTATAGAGGAGAGTGACATGCAGCAAAGGGTCTTAAACCGGACTCGAACTCATGACCACTGCTGGCGACCTGCGCCCACATGGTAACGCCTTAACTCAGCAAGCTAAACAGCGGCCAATATCAAATGTTTTTTTGCAGAATCTAGTTTGGGCAACTAGATAGATAGAAGCTTTATTGTCATTGTACAGCGAGATACAACGAAACTTTGTTTGGCAGCAATCCCTTGTAGCAGCTACATATGTGCAAAGTATATTAAAACAGTGTATATAAATAAATGTGTATAAAAGGTGCAGATTAAAAATAATAATAAAAATAAAAATATATGTACAGAGTTGCATTAGTGCGGGTTATTGCATAGGATGGGCTGGGAGTACTGAGGTAGTCAGAAAGGGGGGGAGAGGGGGTTATGCTGTTTCCTGCAGCAGTCTCTTCACAGCCATGGGGAAGAAGCTGTGTTTGAGTCTGGTTGTTCGGGCTTTCATGACTCTGAGCCTGCCAGAGGGGAGGGTGGTGAACAGAGAGTGTCCTGGGTGTGTGGGGTCTCTCCGGATCTTTGTGCCCCACCAAAGGAGATGGCTCAGGTAGATCTCGTCCAGATGTGGGACTGGGGATCCTCTGAGCCATCTAAACTAGTTTATTATTGAGCAATGTATAAATGCGACATGTAGAAGAAAATGATTCTGATGAAATATCATGATTTTAAGCTAAGATTTAAGTAATTTCCTTACAAAAAAGGACGTTATACATGATTGTTTCATGGACTGGGCTGAAAGTTGTAAATCCGACTATTCCAGTTGTTTTTACAGTTTCTGGATCTGTTGAATGGTGTAACTTTGGCAATTTTTAAAAAAGATAACATGCCGTTCAAATTTACCAGTGAATTATGCTGTTCAGAGTTTTTAAAAGGAAATGACAACAAATAATCCTCCTATTTCATAAATACAATCGCAGTTAAATATATAGAGAAACATTATCTAAAACATTGCATAAAACTTATTCACTATACCATATTTTTCAGGCCCTTCACCCATTTGCAGAGGATGACACATGTCGTACCAGTCAGGGCTCTCCAGCCTTCCAGCCTCCAGAGATTGCCAATGGACTGGACACCTTTTCAGGGTTTAAAGTGGACATTTGGTCTGCTGGAGTAACACTGTGAGTAACACTCTGTGCACTTGTCATTTGTGTATGTATACCTTTACACCGTTGTCCACCTCTTAAGTCCTCCAACAGTCTTTCCGACTACTCTTGACTAAACTTTTCCTTCCATTCAGATACAACATTACAACAAGTCTGTATCCGTTTGAGGGAGACAACATCTATAAGCTATTTGAGAACATTGGAAAAGGAGACTACACTATTCCTGAGGAGTGTGGACCCCTCCTGTCGGACCTGCTGCGAGGTCAGTGTTGTCCAGAGCTTTTATCCTTAAGGGGAAATGCCACGAGAACATAGCTTCTCTGTATGGGCGGATTTATAGTCAGCATTTGTCCTGCACAGCACAGTTTTTAACGGCCCATTTTTGGATCATTTACTCAACCATTATAGATATTTCTGTTTATCTCTCCTCAAAGGCACTTCTGTCAGGAAAGAAACGATACTTTAGTCCAAAAATGATCCATTGAATGTCAGAGCTCTGCTGTAACAGTCGACGTCTGAGTTATGCATCATTTAATGCATTCATTTTAATACTGGTAGTAAAAGGTTTTCTCTTAGCATATTTTTGTCTGGATTACAAAATGTACGTTGTAGAATATTAGAAAAGGACAATAAGAGATGGAAATGGAATAGCCCAGGCATCCAGTGAGAGCAATAAATCACCAAGTGCCTGCCAGCCGCTCTGTGATCTTTTCAGTGTGCGTCCAGTAGGTGGTGCTGTGACACTGGCAGTCACTGTGATTTCTCAGCATGCAAGGCTTCCTCCAAACTGTAGAAATCCCTCCAGCTGTTGACGTAGTTTCCATTGATCTGGAGCCAGCAGCAGAATACTAAACACCTCATAGGCAGGCACTGCTTTTCCCGAGTGGAACACTGCAATGCCCCTTAAAAAAACAAAGAAGAGTCTTTTATAGTGAAAAAAAATACAATCAGCCGTATGGGAGCAAACTCACTGTCTGTAAAATCCAAGAAGAATGTTGGGAAGATTACGTTTGTACCAACTAATGAAACCCTTCACTGGAGTGCCTAGGTAGTTTTCCAGCCTTTCATCCAGCTTTGCACTCTTTGTCCTTTTATGGAGATGAACCCACTACACATAGGCACCATATCGCTGCTGCTTTTATCTGTACGTCTGAAAATACTTGGTCTCAAATGAAGGTATTTTGAGCAATTTCTCTTTCACAGTGAGTCAACCGTTTAACAGTGAATAGGGAAAAAATGACTCCCTGATTTTGTTGCCGTTGTAAAACACATTAGGCCTCTACCCCCCATTTTGTGTGAGCGTGTGACGTCTGTGTGTGATGACGCAGCACCTGAGAGATAGTCAGTCCATAATTACATGGTCTAAAATAAGCCCAGTGCCACAAAAGGTGTCCTTCAGCAGGCACAGCACTACTATCAGCACTCTGCATACTGCCCTTTTCTGCCTACTGGGAGACAATTACATTATTAGGATAGGCACTGCATCACTTCTGCCTTATCACACTGACATTCTGCTTTTCCCACAGATTCAACCCACATTATGATAATTACGACACAAAATCTTCATTACATTGGTACAGCTGTTACGCTACACATATTGATTCTTCCTTACTGTACCTCATTGACTCCCTCAGCTACGCAAGATGCTTTGACATACAGTGATGAATGAGATTATTACTTGCATTAATTGATGTTCCTTGAGTTAGTTTGTTATCTGTCTGGCGGTAGCCCTCCTCTCACTGCTGTGGACTCCCACCAGTTCATGTTAAACACTCCACAGAGAGAGATGTGAGTGGAGAAATTGGTCAGGATTATTGTGATTAAATTCACCTGTATATTGTGTGTCTTTGTTTCAGGAATGCTTGAGTACGACCCTGCAAAGAGGTTTTCCATACAGAACATTAGGCAACACAAGTGAGTGATTTAATATATAGCATTCATCATGTTTCCTACTATAGATGGCCGTCCCTTACTCTGCTACTATCACCATATATCTTAATGAACACTAGAATTATCCTGTGTAGTAAAATGCAAATTTAAATTAGAAATAAAAATATTGCGTGGGACACGCATACGCAAGATTGATCTGTCATTTACACGTCCCCCACCTCTCTCAACACGCCAACCAGCTGGGTGCGGAAGAAACACCCTCCATCTGAGCCCCCTGTACCCATCCCTGCCAACGCAGAGAGCAGGGACCCCTGGCGAAGTATGACGGTGGTGCCCTACCTGGAGGACCTGCACGGTTACACAGAGGAGGACGATGACGAGCTCTACGATGGAGAGGATGAGATCATATACACTCAGGACTTCACAGTGCCAGGTAGGACTGAGATCATTCTTACAATAATAATAATTATTGAGATAATTCTTACAACTGGAGATGGGTTAAATTCCCAACATTTCGCGGTAAGCGAGCAGTTGGTGATTATAAATATCCTCTGTGTTTTAGTTAGTCTTCTATTCTTGCTGTTTGTCCTTCAGAGGATGAGTAACTGTTTGTGTTTTGTCTCATGAGCTCATTCCTGCACTTGTATAACAACGCCACAGAACCACAGAAAAAGTCACTCCTGTTTTCAACACAAAACCACTTCCCTGTGTCAGTGTGGTTAAAACTGAGGCCCTGACTTCTGCATAACCCCACTAAGCTGTGGCCTGTGACTAAAAGCTGTACATGGTGCATTTCACTTGAAAGGCAGTGGCGGCCTAGTGGTTTGTGAAGCGAACTTGTAACCGGTGGGTCTCCGGTTTGAGCCCCCAAACAGGCAAGAGGTTGAGGTGGGAAAGTGAGAGCGACCTCTTGTCCCAGTCACCACCACTGTGAGCTCTTGAGCAAGGCCCTTAACCCCTGACTGCTCCCCGGGCCCTGCACCGTGGCAGCCCACTGCTCTTAGTATGTATAGTTAAGGTTAACTCTGAAGAGGATGGGTCAAATGCAGAGAAGGAATTTCCTCAAGGGGATCAATAAAGGTCAGATTCTTACAATTTAAAGCAGCAGCAGGAACTGTTTAGTTTGTGTTAAAAGTGTGTTAACAGTGCACTTCCTTTTCAGTTATACTTTAGTGTTGGTTTTTCCCCTCATTCAGACCTCGTCTTCTTTGTTGTTTGCTCGCCAAATAATTTTTGGGTGTTTATAAAACCATTAGAATCTATATTTGAAGTTTACGACAGGCCTAAAGTTGCCATTAAGCAGGGTTTTCTCAAAGAGACTTCTCACCATTGTTTTCACATTCATCCTTATATAATTTACATTAACTGAGCTTAAGGTGCTCACTCAGTAATAGGAAAAAGCTTGCCATTTGATTGCCCTTTAGTTCAGCATGATTCAGCAGTTTGGTTCAATAAAGGCCTTCTCTCTTACATTTATTTTAGTCCCACATTACAAAAATTGAAACTTCCACCTCTTCATCTGACTAAAACGGCAACATAGTGAAGTAAAGAAAGGCTTCTCGGCTCACACTGCAGTTTCTCAGTGTGGGTCAGTGTATAAATTACCACACATTTGTGGCGAATTTTCTGTTGAAATGGTGGAGATGTGTTTTACTTCACCCAAACCAATTGGTAGCATAAGAGACCATCCCGCCAATATCAGCTGTGTTTCTAAATCTCACACATCTCAAAGTCCTTACTGTTGCATGTCTTGTCCTTACAATTTGGACATCCCAGTTCGTCACAATATTGCACCTTAAGCTTTGTATGTATCACAGGGCTGTCATCTGTCTGTGGCGGTACAATCTTGTTTAAGCTTGTGCAAGACCTGATCTATGTGACGTATCCTCCACAGTACAGACGACTGGGTCAGAATGACCAGTAAAACATGCTTGCTTACATACTGCAAAATGCAACCGGATGTTTAAGGACATCCTGGTCTCTTTGGAACACAACATTTAACATACTAAATCCTTTCCTGGCACAGTGTACAGTATGTTAGTGTGGGTACTGGAACATACCCATCATTTTCAGTTGTCGTGAAAGCTGCTGTCTTATGCCAGGATCGTTAAACAGCATTTTTAGCATTGATCAAAGCATTCTATCAGTTTAGAAATTATGTTTATATGTGGATTTTAAAGCATCTTGTACAGCTGCATCAAGCTCATTCATGCTTGTCGCCAAATTTTGGTCACAGTTTCTCATGAATGTAGCTGGCTTGTAGGAAGATGATGTCCTTATTTTTAAACCCACCTACTGAAGTCTGATTGGTTGACTGTTTAGATTGTTGCTTGAAAAAGCCCTTTTTCATGTCAGGACATTTTGGCTTTGGTCACAGTAGGAAGGCACAGGTATACTGATGCAGGGTGTGTTCCACTTAGTGGACATCCGTCATCCATGATCACATTCAGCTGTGCTCTACCTGCTGTGACAAGTCAAAGTATCTGCTGTGTAAAAGGTCTGTCACTAAAGTAAGCTGAGATGTGTGCATCGATTCCTGGGTCTGGAACAGGCTACACTTTGTCAGATCCTTTTTTGTTCAGTTTTAAATGTTTCTATTAATTAACTGTGTGTACAAACTCTGGCTCGCTGTTGACAGACTTTGGGATGAATAGATATTAACAGCGTCTTTCACATTTGATGTAGCTCGTTCTCCGACTCTTCTTTTATCATTTTTCCCCCAGAATTCAGAATCCTTTATCTGTTGCTAGGCAACAGCTGGTAATAATAAATGCAGTAGTCGGTGTCGGGTATCTAGAAGTGGTGCCCCACATAAAAACCAAATGGAGCTGCAGAATGTGAATGAAGAGATCTAAAAATAGTCCTGCTGAAATGGTTTTGTGGTGGGAGTATGAATGGGTTTCCAGGGCTCACTCCCACACACGCAGAGCGCTGTCGCTCATAGGATGCTTCATATGAATGAAGAACAGTGTGTATGGTAAATTAAACAACTGCTTGACCTGGTGTTGTTCTGTAGCAGTGACTACATCTCACTGCTTCTAATAGTCTCTGCTAAGAGTTACAGTATTTGATGTGTGGGAATTAATTGCACATTACTCAAGGCCTCGGCTACACATGCAGACACACTTCTGTACTTGAAATAAACAGGTTACATTAAGGTTAGACTCTGTTTTTAACCAGTTGGACTTCCTGTTGTTGTAGGTTACTATTTCTCACACATTTCTATTGCTTCTCTCACCCGACATTTTGCTGGTGCTGTTGACAAATACGATTTTTAACCCTCTAATCTCCAAAATCTCCTCATGGGTTTGAAAGGCATGTTATCTTTTTTTAAAGTATATAATTTAGCCGAGCCAGAAACTGTAAAAACAGAATGACTTTTCATTTTAAACTCATCTGTGAGATGCTGTTCCATCAGAAATCTTAAAATCGGGCCGCCATTTAGCTCGCTGAGTTAAGGCGTTACCATGTGGGCGCAGGTCATGAGTTCAAGTCCGGCTCAAGACCCTTTGCTGCATGTCACTCTCCTCTATACCCCCTTTCACCTTGTCTCTCTCTCTATCAATAAAAATGGAAAGAAAAAATAAATAAATCTTAAAATCATCATATTTCATCAAAATCACTTTAGTCTCCATGCTTCATATCGGAAATTTGCCCAAAATAAAAAGATTCTGTAAAAAACTAAAAATTCTGCACCCTTTGGCGAAACTGAGAAATCATTAGTGACTCAGCTGTGACCAACAGTCACGTAACACAAGTTCAGGGACTTTTTACCTGAACTGCAGGCTGTGTTTACACCGACCAGATGGGAGACAAGTATGGAAACAGAAAAAAATATCTAAGCAGTTAAATATCTATAGTATGCAGAGTCACCATTTTTTCCAGTAACACATGTGGGCACTTGGAGAAATGTTGTACATGCTGATTCCAGTTTTTTTTAAGTCTTTGTAAAATAAACAAACAAAGAAATTCAACTTTAATGTAGGGCTGTATGACATTTTTGAGTTACCTCTCCTTCTAGTCAAGGTTGTGCCGTTTCTGCAGCAGTGCAGGACTTTATATTGCAGTGAAAAATGAGCCCACATTGAGTAAATATGTGACTGGAGCAAAGAAAGACCCTGGAAATCTGAGAGTTAATGGTCCCCTTTTGAAAAACGTGTTTACAGTTTTTAGAGCAGCAGATCTGTGGTGATGTCTGTCCATGTTATCACTCAGCCTACTCGCACGTATTCTCACTTCACACTTGGTTGGCACAATTTATACTGAGCCTAATGTGGTTTTCTTTAGGACAAGTGGCCGAAGAAGATCAGGATCAGGGGAACGCAGACCACAGTCCAGCTGTAGCCAAGCCAGTTTGTGTGAACGGGACAGAAGGGGGGTCTCTGAACACCAAGGCCAAAGCCGAACGCCGATCCTCCTCGTCGTCCAACCCCTCACGTAAAGGAGTCTCCACAGCCAGCAAAATCCGCAAGCTCTCCACCTGCAAACAGCAATGACCCCTCTCCCTTTTCTCCCAACAACCTGCCTGGTGAGTGTGCAGACTCTGAATGAAAGCTGTACATGAATGTGTGCTTCTGATGGACACCTTTTATACAGTAGAAAGAGGAAAGAGACAAACTCTGGAGGACAGGTGCAGCAGATGCAGATAAAAGGTAGGAGGGAGACGAGAACGCGTTAGAACAGAATGAGACGTAAAGAGAAGTATCAGGCAGGAGGAGGAGGAGTGGAAGAGGAAATCAGGGAGGGGAGAGAGAGTCTGTGTTGATATTCAGCAAGCAGAGCTCTGACTCACCGCTGCTCCCCAGGCAAACACATGGGCGTTTTCCTATACAGTCACAATAACTACATCTGGACTCGTCCTGTCTTGGTGCATCTCTCTTTCTGCTCACATTTTAACCACACTGCAGCCTTTTCAGGGGTTCGTCAGAAGCCCTCATTCAGTTGAAGTGGGGCAGATTGTTGCTGCAAGCATAAATTTAACAGGTCGTCCTCCTCTTTTTCCAGTTACCACCCACAGCTGCTCTTTCAGTCTTCCGCACATACAAACCACTCACGGCGCGAGGCTGTTTGTCATGGGTGCAGTGCAGAAGAGATGCTGTGTATTAATTTGTTCAGGCGATGACTCACCCTGGATGAGATAAAGTGGGCTGTGGGATGTTTGTCTCTCTCTTTCTCACTATGTGGGTTGAGTCTTTCCGACTTAACAGTACCAATTAGTACTTGTCTTGTAATGATTTCGTCATACTATTCGGCTTTGTCTCAGAGGAACTTGTTTTTGCTCATGGTGTTTGTTGAGATTAAAAACAATAAAACAGCTCCAGCAGACATCTTGTTATATTCTGTCCTCTCAGGTTGATCTGTCCTCGTCCTTCTGTGTCTGGAGTCCTCACAGTTTGTGAGAGAAGCCTGCTGACGTTATTGCCCCCCATACCTCCTTGGACCACTGGCCTTTTGAAGATGCGGTTTGAGTGACGGGGAGGAGGAGGACAGCATGAAATGTTCTTTTTGCTCTGAGACTGAGGCACTGCCTGTGAAGATGGTGTTTATTTTCTCCGATATTTTGGCTCCTTTCAACTTGTGTCATCCTCTTCTGTCCTCTCATCATCTCTACCCCCCTTCTCCATCCTGTCGTCCTCCTCAGAGGGCCAAGTGTTGCACCGGACATTACAGACACCATCACCTCCCACCCCCCTCACCCCTGTTCCTCCCCATCCACCTTCCACCTTCTGTTTCTTTGACTTTGTTTTTACAGAACCCTAATGGCAGTTTTTAAGACACATTGTGATGTGTAAAAAATTAAAGAGGAAAAAAAAAACAAAGGTTATGAATAATTCTATATTTAAATCTATGACGAGGTTAATTATGATAGTAATACCACCAAACATAAAAACTGCATGCTGTACAGAGCTGGAAGAATGGGAAAGTGCTTGGTTTGTGGACAGACTGACAGACTGAAGCCTTGAGATCCACCACTGACCTGTTGGGGATTTTTGATTTCCATTTAGGTTTGTTTTTTTTTTCTTCTCCTTTTTCTTTTTCCAATGAATATTTTTTAATTATTATTTATATAAAATATGTCCCAAACAGGCTGTTTTGTTGGATGATCCTTTCTGTTTTTAGTTTTAGTTGAGCATATTTTTTTCTTATGCAATACAGCTCAGTGGTTTACGTCAGTTTCTTTTGTTCATTCTTATTATTTGTGCACGCCATTTTACAGGGTTACAGTGATAGGAACACCGCGCTCATCTTTTCTCTGATGTCTGCGACCATTTTGTAGTCAGAGGCGATCGTGCTCGGTTGCAAGCGGTGTGCTGTAACAATCGCGCCGGTCGCCTGGTTCCTTTGTTGTGCCGATCACATCAGCGGGAGCCCGTCCCACCCCCACCCTCCTCTTACGCAGCCGGGGCCCATCATCAGCTCCTCACTGGGAATAGATCAGAGAGCAGGTGAGTCACAACTGTGAGGGAGGAAGAGAGCAGCGCTTCCCACGTCAGCAAGGTCGACGGAGAGGTTTCTCCGTTGAACAGGAGGAAGAAGAGATTTCTCGTCCCAACAGGCTGAAGAACATTAGTATGTGAGGACACACTTCATCAGTCACACGCTACATCAGCTGACATGAATCACGTCACAACAGAACAAAAAAACATGGATGAGGAGTCGCTCTTTTTTATTTCTTTTATTCAGAAAAAACTGTCCAGATTGAGATGTTTGCCTCAGTTGGTCCCACAAAGTCTGGCCTTCGTCAAGGCTGCAAGACGTTTGAATTTTCTTGCGCTAGTCATTTTACAATAAAGCAGATGGTTCACCATGAATGAGGACAAAGACGTGAATTTCATAAGATACACTCTGAAGCTCGGGCACAAGTCTCTTAAAGAAAAAAGGGACACGCTGTACCTACCACTGCAGTTACCCAGGTGACTTCATCACACATTAACCTGCAGCTGACGGTGAGGAGACGCAGTTTCACATGAATACAGAGCACTTACAGTGAAAAGATGTTCAATATGAGAGTTTTTAGATATGTAAAAACCTAAAAACAAACTTCCTCTGGTTACAGCTTCTCTGATGTGAGGATTTGCTGCTTCTCTTTAAAGTAAAAATCACTGGGAGCTGCACTGCTTGATTGGACAAAACAAAGTGGGAAACAGTAGTTTGACATAAAATAACAGAAAGGAATGACTACTATAGAGGCCCCCAGGGGTTATGAGGTAGAAAAGAGATTGGATTATTAAACCAAGAGCTTTGATTGTTAAGAGGTTCGCAGTCTTGGCTTCCTTACATGGATGTAAACTGAGAAAAAGCTAGTGAAATGTACATGTTGATAATTGGTTTTACATTTTTGAGGATATGTTTTCATGTCCCACAACCTTCAGAATGAAGCAAAGCAAACTTACCAATCAATTCCCATGGTTTATTAATCCTTATGCACAAATTTGCCCATAAATATTAAAAATAAAGATTATTTTCTACCACAGTACCCCCTGGGAGGCTCCTCCGTAAACCTGGGCTACTTTCAAGGTTTTGGAGGTGCACTAAAAATAGTCTTCTGTCAAATAAAAGACTCTTCTGAGTTGGTAAATCATTAGAGACATTTTAACCAATTTATGATATTTAAGACTAAACATTAAACAACTGAGAGAATATGCCAGTTAACAGATAAAGCATTATTTGCTGCAGCTCTTCTCAAAGATTTCAAACCTGACATGTAAAGAATACCTAAAATATTCCATATTTTCCTTCATGCTGGCAAATCTTCCGAAAAGAACAATCTAAAATGGATTCAATGTTTCCCTCAATACTTCCCTACTCTGTAGTAAAGTCCATTGGTGTCTCCAGAAGTCAACAGCAACCTGTTTTTTTAAAGGTCAGGTGATTTCCTGGGCTCTGTAGTTCTTAATAAGTAGTACATTGTGAGGAGATTAATATTCATTTGTTGCTCAGATTTAAGTGGCTGTGTTTCTGTAATGAAGGAACGTGTTGCACAGTTCAACCATGTGGCTCACTGATGTGTATCTAATAGTTTTTACACAACAATGGAGCTCTCAAAGAATTAGCTCTCTCAGGCGTAGTGGGATCAGCTCATTGTTAGTTTTTCACTGGATTTGTTGACAGTGAAAACATAGAACATCACCATGCTCTGATTTGGTAACACACGGCAGGTTTATCTTTTTCTCGCTGGGATTTGAGAACAGACAGTGCCACCGCTCTTCAGTTTCTACCTCCACGTTTCACAGCGTCAACTCTCTGTCACCGGACCATCTGTCCAAAAGCCTGAGAGGCTCCTGTGTCAGTCACTTTAAACATCATCTGTCAGAGTCTCAGCAACACTCAAGCTTCTGATACCGCCTCCTTAATTAAGATGTGTAACAGAGACAGATGACTAACAAAATAAAAACTGTTCAAATACAACTATCTGATGCACACTTTCCCACCGCTGTGTTGACTATCATCTGGGCATCCCATCTGTTTTTCCTTTTACGATATAGTGTCTTATCTGCTGATATGATGTCCATTGGGTGCAAGCGCTAAAGCATTTTAACACATTCTTCTTCCTCCTTTTGCAAGATACAGACACAGCAGTTCCCCTACACACATTTATGCTCATGATGATCGAGACAAGAAGGACACTTGAGGATAATATGGTTTTAAAATGAGAGAAATGGGTGATAAACGCTGTCGTTATCTTTCTTCCCGCCAAAGTGCTTTTTGTTTTAGAGTTAAAACTGTACAGTATTCACATACACATTGTTTCGACCTACAGTAGCATGCTAAAAATTCACAGTTAAGTCTGAAAATATTGAAGTTTTCTAATGATGGGTCTATATTTTCAAAGCTCTGCGATGAGTGAGTTTGATTTTGAAGAATGATAACCAATAGAAAGGGGCATCACATGTCACATGGCATCACAGTGGCAGTTAAGGTCTGAATGGAGATGCTGGAATAGACTGGCCATCGAGAAGGTAGTTCTGTCCTTTAGAAGGCGCAGAAACTGACAGAGTATCTAACACATGAGTTGCTGTGGACCTTAGTGTCCAAGCATTTGGTCTACAGACAACAGATCTGAAATAAAGTGATGAAGAGGATGTTAACGAACTATATGGGACTGAATCCAGGTGAGGCTGTGTGAGACACGGTCAGCACACGCTCTGATCCTCCCTGGCTGAGCTTCTCTGCACTCCGCAGGCCGCTGTACAGCCTCTCCTCCACCGACACCACCAGCTTGTCTGTCAGACTGCTCTCTGTCTGCAGGGAAACCTCTGATAAAATGGCCTGACTGCTGTTGTTGTTCCTGTTGTCGACTCTTGGATCCATGTAGCTTGTTTGTGCCGTCGCCGTGCTCACAGACTGGCTGCTTGTGCTTTCTGAGTCCTTGTTTGTAGAGATTTGGCAGCCTTCAGTCTCACCAGTCGACGCCGCACAGCCAGAGCTGCTTTTTGTTGTGTCGGTTGTTTCAGATGTTTTGTTGGCCTCTCCGTCAGCAGAATCCCCCGCAGCTCCTCCACTTGATGGATCTTTGCCCTCTGCTCTCTCTTTAGCTGCCTCCTCAGAAGCTGCAACCTCGCTGGCTTCTTCATCGGCAGCACTCGCGATGCGTGAGAGGGTGCTGTGATATCTCGTGTCCAGAGGGTAGCCAGCGCTGTCTCCCCTCCTCAGAGGAGTGAACCTCTGCCTCTCCAAAGATGGGGAGTACCTTCCCCCAGTGCTGGACCCCGGGTCGCTGTATTGCTTATGTCTTTGCCACTGTTTTCGGAGGTGAACTCTGGATCGGTGCCTGGAGCGTAATGGAGAGTCCTGCTGGTCGAACCGTGGATCGTGACGAAGGAACTCGTTAAAAAGGGCGTCTGTCTTTTCGTCGATGCTGTAGTCACGGCGGCGGAGACGAGGTCGGTGGGGACTGGAGGGCTGTGAGATTGGCTTCACCAGTGGAGACATCAGCTGAGTCTGTGATTCTGGAGACTTCGGAGGTTTCAGAAGCTGATATGGTTCTTGAAGGGTGAGAGACTGTCCGGTCTGAGACTTCTCCTTGAGTTTCCCGTCTCTGTTTGTGCCGTCTGCCATCTCCTCCTCCAACTCCTCCTGAAACAGCCGGGCCTCGATGCTCTCGCACACTGAGCCTTTTCTACCAGAGCTGGTGAAAAACAACCTTCTCTCGGATGCTGTCTTCCCTCGAGGGGCTCCAGGAGTCCCGAACAGCCGCATCTCCTCAGGGGCCCTGGATGGTGCTTCGATGGAGGCGTAACCACTGTCCATTTGGAGGAGCTTCCTGTTTCCTCCTTCAGCTTCTCCCCCTGCTCCACTCCCCACCTCACTGTCTACACCTGAAGCTCCTCTGGGTCCTCCATCCATCGTCTCTCCCTCCCCTTCTCCCTCAGGCTCATCGTCCAGGTCTTGAGACAAGCAGCTGTCCAGGCCTGATCGAGCTCCTGCACCACCGAAGGAAGAGACGCTGTCGGCATCGCTGCGGATCGACTCTCGATCTGTGCTGCTCTGGTCTGAGGAGGCGTATTGCTCCAGAGAGGCTCGCAAGCTCCAAATGTCTCTGTACAGGGAAGGAGGTGCCTCCAAGCTCTCCTGGCGAATCATGAAGGAAAAAGACGATCCTGAGTCAGTCCTTCGTCTGGCCTCTGCTCCCAATACCACCTCTTCTCCATCATCTACCTCCACCTCGTTCTTTTTCCTCACATCTGTTGTCCCGCCGTCTGTTTTTGAGTCTTCAGTTTTCTTTAACATGTCTTCAAACCTTTCCTGAATGGCATCTTCTTGTTGTATCCCGAACAAGTCGTCATCTTCTGCTGATTGTAGCTCGTCTCCTGCTTCTGATCTTATACCTGCACCGAACATTGTTTCCTTTTCCTCTTCTGTTCCATTAACTGTGGCCTCCTCTTGCCTCTGGGCGAGACAACTATCTGATGGCAAACAGAGTTCCTCTCTTCTGACGTTGCTGCTACCACCTACCTCCACCATGGCCTCCAGTTTTAACCTGCACAGATGGAGAAGAAGAATCAGTAATTCTGAAAATGACATGGTGTAAGTCACGGTGTTAAGGGCAGAGTTGTACCTGCTGAGGAAGACTGAAGATGTAGGTGCAGATGTGGGATGAGTAAGAGACTCTGCAGAGAGCGACTGGAGGCCACTGGTCTGGATGGGAGTGTGTGGGAAAGACTCAAGGGCCTCATCTCGGAGAGGAGAAGAATCATCTTCTGTGTGATCGGTGGTTTCGCTTGCGGCCCTCTGTCTCTGAAAGGGCCTTCTCTTGGGGGATCCTGGTAGAAATTCACATGAAAAGAAAATAATCTAGATGTTATTTCTTTGCAAAGCAAGACATTACCCACAAACCTCCTCATCTGTTAATATCATGTATACAAACCTTTGGCATCCAGACTGGCAGCCCGGTGACTGGTGTCGAACTTCCACCTCCTAAAGTAAGGCCCGGCCCCCTCCAGACTGGCATGGCGCCGCAATTTAGAGAAGAAATGTAGAACTGAAGTCTGGCCTGGAGCCGGAGTCGACTCTCTTCTCAGCCCTCTTTCGCTCTCAGCCTCCCCCCTATCCCCAATAGCCTCCATCTGACAGAAGAGATGAAGGGAGAGGAGGATGGAGGGAGGTGATGACACATTAAGGAGGGGTTGAGGCAGACAAGCTGAGATGAATCGTGACGGGCAGAGGCAAAACCCTCAGGGGACAGCAGTTTGTCATTTTGTCACTCAGTTGCAGTGATGACTGATGTCACAGTGCATCAGTAGGTTTCAGCCTGTGGCAGCTGCTTTTCACAGCTTCGTTTATGTTTGATACAAGTGGATGAATCTGCTTTCTGCACATGTACTTCTGGCCAAATAGTATAAATGCAGGCTTTTATTCTGCTGTAAATGGATATTAGTTGGCATATTGTGATAAAATGTTAATTTCACCGAAGCAAAAATTTTATTTCCCGCAGGAACTAAAGCATGACTAAAGTGTCAGCTTTGAACTATTCTCACAGCCTGTGCTGCAAATGTTGTTTTATTAGCGCCTTCATAAAATCATGTAGTGTCAATAAAAACACCAAGCATCTCAACTCATGTTGAAAAGGTGATAAAATAATACTCAGGTCTTTGGCCTTGCAAGCAGCTCTGTGATTCTGTAAAGTGGTACTTTGAGATAAACACTCGCATGCTCACAATACTGGTGTTCAGCACGTATGATGTTTAAGTTGTTCAGTGTTTTAGTCAGCAAATTGAGAATTCGTCATCCAGGAACCATTAACCCTCTGAACCCCGAACCTGCCTGTAAGTTTAAAAGGGCATTTCATCTTTTGAAAATTGCCAAAATGATACCATTTATCAGAGTTTCCAGCATTCTGTTGGCCCTTGAATGTATAATTTGTGGTGTGCAGTTCTGTCAGGAAGATGAACCAAATATAAGCTTAAAATTTAATCAAAACAACTTTGTCTATGACTCAAAAAAACTTTTTAATACTATTTGCTCCACCAGATACTGTAAAAAACTGCTCCACGGCACAACTGAGAAGCCATTAGTGATGCTGCTGTCACTTGACAAAAATTCTGAGATTTTCTTAGGTGAACTAGACTGAACTGCAGGCTGTGTTTACACAGAGTAGATGGGAGGTAAATATGGAAATAAATTTAAAATGTCAGTAGTAGAAAAAAAACTGCTCTCTCTCTTTTATTGTAGCCATGATTGTGCCGTTTCCATAGACGTGCAAGACTTTTTTTTGCACTGAAATCCATGACAGGAGCTAAAAATGTCCAGAAACTGCTTGGGGTTCAGAGGGTTCATGTAAAAGTTAGAACATTTCTGTGGAATTCATCCAGTAAATATTTCAGTCAGCACCAAAGTGATGGCCTGACTGACCAACTGACAACCTGACATTGCTGTTGATTATGGATCTGTATTATTTATTGAACATTTCTTCATTTTCAACACAGAGGGTGTAAAACTCACTGTCTGGGACCGTGTGTGCTGCTGTTTCATGGCAGATGGTTGCTGTCTGGGTCCCTGGTCCAGGATGATGGAGTGGTGTGGGTCTCCTGGCAGACCTCCACTGAGGCTCTGACCTATCCAGTCAGAGACTCTTCTCTCAGGGGGCTGCAGAGACATTTTGTATGTGAATCATGTGAAATCAGTCTGCCGGAGTGACTACATCCAATGTGAACATGAATTTTATACTGCAGAGTTACCTGGTAGATGGTGAGGGGCAGTTTAGGAGCTGCACTCTCACTGATGTTGATGGTGCTGCTCTCTGTTGAGTCACACTCCATGATGGTGAGGATCTTCAGGTCACAGGGGGCCGGAGGCAGGTGGAGGTGAGTCAGCCTTGCCTTCTTCAGGTGGTGGAAGTCTCCTTCCGTCAGAGTGTACCTGAGAGTAAGGATTAATCGTCTTGATCTAATTCCATTGAGCGGCTTGTCCAAGTGATAACGTCCAAATTAACCTTTGCTCAGTTGAACTATACCTGCGTCCTTTGTCCTGAGTCATCTTCTCCTGTTCGTAAAGTGCAGATTCATTGAAGGAGACTCTGCGGCCGGTCAACCCCGTGGAGACAAATCGTTCTGACTCTCCATCGTGACAGCTGGATGCTGAGAGAGCGTCTGATTCATCCAGACGAATGGTGATTTCTGAGTGACAATGATGACAAGGACACACCAAGGGAGAGAAATAATGGAGTTAGTGACGACAGCGGGCTGGAGTACACGTGTGGATGAACTTAAGAAATACGCAGCTCTGACCTTGTGTGGGCTGAGAGTCCTCAGCGTAAGTAGTGTTTGTCTTCTCAGGGTCATCGCTGGCTCTGAAAGAAGGAAATTAGTTTTACAGTGTGTGCTCTTTCACAGAAGCAGAAAATGCTTAGTCACATCGTAGCTTTCCATTTCATACTCGGCACAGCTTTAGAGAAGCTGTCACAGTCACACTGGCTCCTACAATCCTTGATCAGTCCCACACAGTGTGTCACTCTGCAGGTGTAGCACCCACCTGGAGTAGCGCCGTCCACCCATGCAGCAGCGGTGACAGAAGAGCAGCAGCAGGGAGAGCAGGACCAGCGTCCCGCCAGCAAAAACACTCAGCAGCACCAACAGCAGCACATAGTTCTCCACCTGGCCGGCTGACACTGGCACATCCTGGTGGTGTACAACCATGAAAACAGGTTAGAACCCTTGTAGTAGTACATTCACACCAAGTGCTGTGCTTGAGTACAATTGTGAGCTACTTATGCTTTACTTGATTATCACCATCTTATCCTGGTGTCTACTCCAATATGTTTCACAGGAAATTTAGCATTAGTGAGAATAACCTTTATCAGCTACAGCACGAAAATGCTGCTTACATTTATAATAATTGGATATTAAAACACATATATTGTAATGTCAGAGAAGGGGCTATCTGCATAATAAATACCTTTGCATTTGAAACTCCAATGCATTTTGCTGACAACACTTGTGTTTTTACTTAAAGCTGCAATAACAATTTTTTTGACCACCTGAGAACAATATATCAACACAACACTTACATATTATCACCATATAAATTTGTTAATGCTAACATGTCAAAGAGAAAACCTTACTTTTTACACTGTAATGCCATTTTTTTCACTGAGTATTTATTCTGTCACTGGATCACAGATATCATATTATATATCATGTACTTGGGAAAGCTGTAGTTATGTAGTACAACTGTATTGTATATAGATTACTTACTTTAATATATTACTTTAATTACTTTAATATCACTCTATGAATTGATCATTTCATTAAAACTAAAGGTATCTACACCAGAGTTTGGCCTACGTTTAATCAGATGAGTTGAATATCATGTTTTAATTAGCTGAGCATCTTGATAAAATATTTTTATCTAGAGACAGATTGGATTTTTTGCCAAAATTATATTTGCCAACTCATTTTAGCTGATTGCCAACACTGACACATTCACCTATTTTTCCATCTAATTGCAGAGAACATCGAGTTTCTCTAGTAGTGGAATTAACACATTATTATGCCTCCTCTTATTGTGAGGGCCCAATAGCAGGTGCAGACATGAAATACATTTTCTTTTTTAACTTAAGTAACATTCTGAAACAAAACTGCCAGTTTTTATATTTAAATTTTGGGTCAATGATGATATATTTCACCTTAAGGCTTAATCGGGTGATACCAATGATGATGCCAATACCATTGTGCATCCCTTTGTTAAATATTCCTATTTGTCATTGTTTAAAATACTCTAATAGCAATATAAACATTTGACGATCAAACTACTTTCAAGACCAGCACTGATTTTATTCTAAGGAGGAGAGTCAAAAGTAGAAGATTATAAGTTTCAGGGCAAATTATATCTATAATATCTCTTCTAAGGGTCGACTTTCTTTATTGACTGAGCTTTAAAGACCCCCAGTGATGAAAGTCTATATTTTCTATCTTGTCCATATGGAGTTTTTTATATGCTCAAAGACAGATCATGAGTGAAGTAAGCAGTCAACACAGTAGCTGAACATTTACACCTTGAAACTGCAGTATACTGAATCAAAAGCAACTTGCAGGGTGGGACTTTCTGTATCATTCTTCTTCTTCTTCTTCTTCAGAATTGATGTTTGTTTTGAACATGTATGACTGAATTACTCCCAATATTACAACTTGCCATTATGAAGTGTAAAGTTTTACAGTGTTTGAGCAGAGGCAGAGAGCAGAGCTGCAGTGAATAGCATAGAGGTGGGCGGAGAAAGAGGCAGGGACTTCATTGATCTGTACATTTTAAAAGAAGCAATGGTGTGGAGTTACATCTGAGCCATTTTAAAACAGGAGGGGATTATTTTAATGGAAAAAAAACGTTTAAACATATAAATTTGATACACAGATATCCTCGTAGTTTCAATCGTAGCATCTGGACTTGCTTGAGTTTCTCAAAGACGTTTCACCTCTCATCCAAGAGGCTTCATCAGTCCTGACAGAAGCCTCAACATAAAGATCTGAGAAACTCAAGCAAGTCCAGATGCTACGATTGAAACTACGAGGATAACCATCACCTGGATGACTGAGAATCTTCACAGATCCACAGATATGAGTTTGTATGGGCTCAATCAGGATCTATAAGATTCACTATCATATGTTAATTTATCAATCTCAGTCGGAACAAAACACCCATGGTACAATATTGTAAAACTGCGCCATAAAGTGACTGGCTAACTTTTAAATCATCTTTGATTTGATCTGAAGCCTGAGCTGTCCTAACAGCTGGGGTCATTTTACTGGACTCCCAGTCTGTCCACACAGTTAAATGAGTTTCCATCAGGGCAGAGGCTTTACCAAATTACAGATTGTAATCCTGCTTCCTGTCTCTTCTGTTCTTCTTATAACTGCTTTCCTTTTCCCCCTGATATTTTAGAGACACTTGCCAATCACAAGAGTGGCCAAACCATAAATGCTCTGTGGAGTGATAACAAACTGCTTTTCCCACCTCAACAAGTCATAAAACCTCCACGCTCCAACACTAAAAGACACACATAGAGTTATGAGTAAAATTAAACCAACATCTAAAAAACAGAAACACTGCTTTTGTTCTTCACATTGTGTAACATCAACCTTCAAAACTCATATCAGCCAATCCTCTGTGCTCTCTGTATCCTTACTGTCTGGGTTGCGCAACATCATTTCTGTTTCCACTGCTCCTTGTATTCACGTTGCATTGCTGCAGCTCATAACTCATCCCTTTAACAGCACAATAAGGCAGACGCGTACATATCTGTTGTCGTGTTTTGTTGCCGTGAACTCGGCGGCTGCATCTCGTCCTGCTGGGACAGTAATTGATTCTTCTCCCTTTGAACTCGGCAGCAGTGAGGAATCTCTTTGTCGCATTACGCTGTCAGCTAAGCGCCGTAATATTTAATGAGTGGAATTAACACTGAAAGACTCTCTTAAGTCGCTGCCTCCTCACTGTGATTCTTATCCACTCATACATCCTGGCCCGCCCCGCTCACACACTTGCATAGACGCCACAACTGCCCTCTTCTGATTAATACTCTCAGTCTTGGCTGAGCGAGCCTGGGGATGCTAATCGAAACGTCAGCGAGACCCTTAATTCAATTTCCCCAGCTCTTCTCAATGAGGGGGAAATGAGGCCTCCGCGGGCTAAAAATGGAAATCGGAGGAGGAGGAGGATGCCGACGCACATGAGCAATCCCCACACCAGACTTTCCTGGCTCTTCTTTCTATGTCACTTTTTTTTTTTTTTTTAAAGAGTCACTGCAAATGGATTATTCATCTATTGCAGCATTTAATGTTGTGTGATGTATGAAAATGTGGTTTGAAGTTAGAGCGGAGAAGCTCCTCTCAGTCTGACTTTTAGATGATGATGACCTTAATGGGAGCAGCAGCAAGGTCATTATAAGGCAAAAAAACTGCTGCTG
The DNA here is from genome assembly GCA_900302755.1 of Chromis chromis. NCBI lineage: Eukaryota > Metazoa > Chordata > Actinopteri > Pomacentridae > Chromis > Chromis chromis. Next base: position 23,374 of record OMNN01030858.1, read on the forward strand.
CCTATTTTAAGTTTTTCAGTTTGTAATAATTCATCTTCAAATCCCTTTTTATTTTATCTGATCAGCAGTACAAACCTCCAATATATCCACTTTTACTCTGACATCAGAGCAACCAGAGAGTAAAATAGCTGCAACTGTCCATCAACCCATGGAGGTGTGTTACAGAAAAGAGCAAAAACAGCTGATTTTATGGCGACTCTGCTCCCTCTATAATTGGTAAAGGCTCTTCTGTGAGGCGGCTGCTATACAAGCATCAATCAGTCCATGTCAGCTTCCATCATGAGCTCAATCTAACAGCAGAAAGTCGCTCCACGGAGGAAGCTGTCATTCCCTGCTCATAAACCCAGAAAAGGCTGATGATGGTGTGTGTTGCAGGCAGCAGATGAAAACATACTTTTATCCACCCCTTTTCATTCAACCTGCTTGAGGCCGCAGCATGTTGAACCGAGCCCCTTGTCACACATAAACAGAATATATTTCCATAGTCATTAGATGCTGCAGTAGCCTACATTCAGACTCTGGAGGAATACAGTTCATCATGTTTCAAAGCCGTATGTGTGTGTAGACTGGCAGCTCCGTCACGTTACATGTGCAGCAGGCAAACACACACGCACGCACAGGATTCGTCAGAGCGTCTGTAACTTAATGAAATCTGCTGTTTTTACAAGCTCAGCCAAACAGCAAGAACAACACAATCAATCAGTGGGAGCAGCGGAGCCTCTCGACAGTCTTCAGGCCATGTTTCTAACACACTCCGTGGAGGCAAACAACAGTCAATTCTGCCTCCACGCTAACTGTCTGATAATCGGCATCAGCTCAAACATCCCCCTCCTCATCCTCCAGAGCCAGCAGCAGCAGCACACTCAGTTCTGTTTTGGAGTCAAATCCTCTTTGGCTACAGATCAGACCGTCATCCACCACTGCTCCACCTGGGATATAATACCTGTTACCGGAACTCTGCGCTGTTAACTCAACATGTCTGTGTTTTTGGCAGCCATTCCTGCTGTGGATGAAGTCCAGTTGGATACTAAAGTGTTGTCTCCAACAGAGGTGGAGTTGTCATGTGACAGACAGAAGTGCATGTGAAGGTGTGGACAGAGAGGGAGGATACTCACAGTGGAGTTCTCAGTCAGACTTGTCAGAACAGGCAGATCATTGCTCATGGTCCAGGTCGGTGTGATCGAACCCTGCAGAGGATGAGGACAAGTGAAGAGTGTCAGATGGAGCTGCTGCTTCCTTCTACACAGTAATACCATCTCTGTTAATGGAGTGCACAAGATTGGATCAATACAATCATATTCAGCCATTTTCTCAACAAATCCAATCAGAACACCAAAGCAAGTGTTGAACTGATCCATCGAATCAGCATTTAAAGCAGGGCAGCCTGTTCTTCTGTCCCATAAAGCTCCACTGTTGACCAAAACCTGTTAAAAACACACCAGGTCCATGCATTATGATGAACAAGAGCACCATAGTTTACATGTACTATCCTGTACTGCTAATAATCATCTAAATGTGTATCATTCTGCAGCTGAAAACAGCCTCCAATCAATGTGCTATTAAAAGCAATTGGTTCCCAAAGCAGTGGTCAGGATCCCTCAAGGGGTCGCAAGACACTGATGGAAGGTCGTGAGATGACTTCCAAAAATTAAAAATAGGATATAAATATAAAAGTAGTTTATTCTTTATTAATGCTAAAACACAGAGATTACTGTGACTGATTTGTTCTACTACTATTCTGCCTGTAATAAATTACTTATGAAATTCTATTATGGTGGTTAGTCTGTTTTGTAACTTTGTGTTGCCATTAAATAAATAAATAATCATAATTATCATGATAATAAAAGGAACGTTTTCTCAAGCCAAGAAAATCCTAGGATTTGTTGTATTTTAGTATATATTTTTCTAGATTTCAAACTCTAAATTAGTCAGACAAATGTTCATAATTAATTTATTATAGTCAGGTAAATCTGTATTTTATAGAGTTTAGTGAGGATATTTACATTACTCAGGTAATTTCACATTATTAATAACACTTCAGGGTCTTAACCTCAGTATTTAAACTTGTTAGATTAATTCATTCAACCTTATTTCTTTACTGGAAAACTCTCTGGCTCAGCGGCTGTTGCTTTAAATGTGTTGCATAAATAACGATGACTTGACTCGACTGTGTCGTATGTTTCCACCACCTCCGGGGACAGTGGAGGAATACAGTGGAGGTTGAGAAACTCTGGGACCGTTATTTTAGAGGTCAGGGGTGGAAAAGTTTGGAAACCCCTGATTTAAAACTACAGTGCCCAGATGTGTTAATGCTAATTCACAGATAATGTGTGACGTGTGTCACAGCTCATGACCTCACTAGCAGGAGATACTATTTGTGGTCAAACCTCACTATGTCCTTATTCAATAAAAGAAACATTGAGAATGATACAGCAATGTGGAGGTTCTTCTTCATACTACTGTGGTCATGATTGTTACCTATCACCTAGACGTGAAGAAGCACATTATAGTCCTGCTTCATTAGAATGGAATAGTAATAGAATAGAAAGCCTTTATTGTCATTATACAAAGTACAGCGAGATTTGACTTTTTATTCTCATTAAGTCAATCCTTTCATTAAAAAAATTACACTGTGTGTCTATTGATGACTCTTAAATCATGTTACTAGTGTTGTTTTTGGAAATTTGAGTTTTAACAACTTGAATAGGAGTCATTTAAAAAAGATAAATTACACATATTGGGTTTTTAAGGCATTTCAAGAATCAGAAATTAAGATGAGAAAGGAGCAGGAGGTATGACCTCACACTTTAATTAACATGAAACATCTGAAAATGTTCAGTATTTCTAAAATCCTGGCTCCAGTGTTGCGGGACTAATTTTAGGAGACTAATGAGAGCCACGTTTAAGATAATGAATAGCCAGACTCGATGCTGCAGAGGCTGAGACAGCTGACTTTTATACTGTTTTTACGAGACCCTCCGTGCCTGGTAATTATCCACATCCTTTAAACTTCAAATACCCAGTTTGTAATGCAGGCTTTCTGTTGCCAGAGCAGCCCGACCAGAGATAACAGTGATGATACATCACAAGGGCTGTTTCTCTGACTTTAATAAGCTCTAACAACAAGTCAACTGATCCTCTGGTGTAAAATTGGTGTAATGGGCCTTTAACATACTGAAAATAACCGTAGTCTGGGTTGATTCCTGCATTAAACTCTATAACCGTCTAAATATTTACTAACACCTACTGAAGACACAATAACCCTCACAATGATCTCCCAACTCTGACTCCCAAACATCTGGTCTCCGCTGTAAAATGACCTTTTTTTGCAGAAGCGTATAAGAGGAAGAAAAAGGAAGCTGACCGCACATAAGTATTTACACAGAGTGCAGCTTGTGTAACACCAGTCCATGATTGAATACCTCACACATGCTGGTAACACTGCAGCACATTCCCTCAGCATGTGAGAGTCATATTTTATGTAATATCTCATACATACCAACAG
>OMNN01030860.1:0-14893 GCA_900302755.1 Chromis chromis
CTAACCAGAAGTGCAAAAGAAACAGTGAAAGTGCAGTGCAATGTAAAATGTCATAGTGGTACAGCTTTCAGTGCAAGATATTGAAAGTATGAGCAGTACGGAATAGACTAAATGAAGAAATATGAATATCCAAGATGTATAAGTATAATAAGTAATATATACAGAAGTATACAGTATGATACAGTCGTAACAGTATGAACAGGATGCTATTAAATATATAAATAGAACAGGTTGCATGTAACATGAATGTGCTGGATAAATCACAATGTAAAGACAGATAAATGTAAAGATAGGGATGAATGACAGAATACTATAACAGTAGATATGAGATGCAAGATATGTATACAGTATACATGTACACAGTTTATAGCACCAAATACTCTTAAAAGCTCTACTTTTGGCTTGCCTGCTATTGAAAACACTACTTTTTGCAGTGATGTTATATTTACACCACATTTCAGGGTTACTACATTTAGCATCATTTTGACAGCACTAGGAAGTCCTGACCTGCTACGTATCGGCCTCTGATTGGCTGCCACACAGCTCAGGCCTGCTCACTGAGCCCTGCTAGCCACCTGCTAACCAACCGAGCACATCCAAAACACACTAACAAAGCCTTTATGGGTCAATACCTGCTCAAACAAACATACAGGCGAACAGAGCCTACCTGAAATCTGTTGAAGAAGAGCTCCGGGAACAGCAGGAAGTTCCTGAAATTAATCAATCCTAGTTTCCCAACGAAGGGAACAGCAATGGAGGCAGCGAACCAGGACCGGGTGATGAAAGGGATGCTTCTGAACCAGTCCCCGATGTCTGACATCTTTCCATATGATTACTGCCGAGTTATAAGCCTGAAATTAACGCTCCTCTTTGAAACGAAACTAAAATCCCCTAAAAACCGCGACCCCTTCCTGCCGTTATTTCACAAGTGCTCCACTGCTAAGTTTACATGACGTGGCTAATCAGAGGCAGCTAGCTGAGCAGAGGATCAAGTTACTGAGAGCGGAGCAGAGACATCCGGCTGAGGTTTTCAAAATAAAATCAACTGCTACTATTGCACAATGGGGGTAAATCTGGGCTGTTTTTTCTTGGATGACAGTGGCCTTGTTATTTTTAAAGAAAAATAGCATTGACGTCGTTTTACTGATCTGAAGAAATCAAAACACGTTTTTTTAGGTACATTTATGCAACATTTTTACAGGACATACAAAAACAGACTTTCCTTTACTGTTACATGAGAGTCATAAGGAGAGTTAACAAATACATGTTTATAACAAATATTTATTTTGTAATAATTGAAAGTGTAAGGGGAGAACCTTTACCTGGTTGACCCTATTAATGCTAAAGGAGGAGGCCAGTAAACAAACAAAAACAAAAACAAACAGTAAAGGGGAAATTACTAAAAGTTCCAACAAATTAGAAGATTGATCATGTTTATCAACCTGCCTTGTATATTTATTTTCTTTGTTTTGTATTTATTATTTCTTTGGGACGCCCTTTTATATCACTCTTTTAATTTGAAGGGAAAAAATCTTAAACCGGATGTATTTTATAATCTAACACCACCTAAATGTATTAGTGTTTTGCATTATTATAGAACTTCCTTTCACATTTGCAAAAGCTCCAACTTGACCATACAGATGGCAGCCAGCAGGAGAAGGAGGAGTGGCAGACAGCAACTTTCCGATGAAAAGGGGTGATGATGAATCCATTGAAGAAGATGGGGAAGGGTTTGGATGGCAGCCGCAAGCCAGAACCAAAAAAAGGTCTGCAAAAAGAGATGCTGTTGATTAGGTTGCAAGATCTGGATGCTTCACCAGAAATAAAGAAAGAAAAGAACGGAAAAAAGAAAGAAAGAAAGAAAGAAAGAAAGAAAGAAAGAAAGAAAGAAAGAAAGGGTAATAGAGCTGCCATAAGCAAATTCAGAGAGAAAAGCTTCAAGAAACTGTTGGCAGCAAGTTGCAACTAAGTTAATATGTAATAAAATCTTCTGATATAACCTAAATATATCCAGGGTGTGAACCACAAGGGAGTTGGCTCAGCTTCTCTTAAAAAGTCATGAACTCTCCTTGATATATGATTTGGAATTTTTTCAGGGGCTCTGAAATATTGACAGTTTGCTGTTTTGCCTTGCATTTCTATTTTCTGTATGAAGAGAGGAAAGATAAAAAATCAAGGATGAAATTTGTTATTTTCTTTCTGTTTGAGGACTTGCAGCTGGAAGGCTGTGATGAAACAGATGCCAGGCCTCTTTTCAAGCTGGTAAAGTCACAATCCTGATAAGTCTCAACACTAGTTTGGAATAAATTGTTATATCACACTTGAACAACTTTCCCCTGCACATATGTCCAATTTGCCCAACAGATGTCTCTCCTTGTTTCAGGTGTGGCAGCTGAAAACCAGCATGAAGATGAGGGATGTTGAGTTTGAAGCCAGAAGGCTGCTCAACTCACCAGAAGACATGCGGCTTCAGTTTAAGTGAGTTATATTTGGCACACATCTGTTTTCAGTTCCAGTTTCAGTACTCTGGTTGTAATATCTCAGTAGTGCATTTTTAAAACAAATTCTGACTGACTGTAACCAACAGGCATCCCGAGATCATCAGCAAGACAGAGGAATGTGCCAGGAGCCTGACTGAGAAGCTGCAGGAGGCCCCCAGTTTCAAAAGTCCTGCAGTGCTTCTGGTTGCCTCCTTCAGCCACCTGCTTCAGCATGCCCTCCAAGCAGCTCAGTCAAATGATTGTTGGAGTCATTAAAGTGGTCGAGGTCCAGGTCGCTCCTGCTTTGTCCCCTATACTGCTGCAGTCTACAAACAACCAATGTTGTAAAATTAATAGTTTAAATACATACTGTGAGTAGGTATGTGTATAATTTCTGACACTTGTCTTTTAATAATTTGTATGAAATGTCTGTACATTTTTGACATTTTTAAATGTACTTTTATTAGATATTTTAAGATACTGGGTATATATTTGTGCTGCTCTTCTGTGCTGTTTAGATGTGTCTGATTGTTGAAGATCACACAGATCTTTCCTGCTGTAACAAGTATTTTATTTTTATTTTATGTTATTTTATTTTGGCTGCATGTGGAAGCAGTTTATCTATACTATAAATATAAATCCATTATTTTAGTCATATTTAATAAGAATTTTTTTGAAGTAGCATTTAAGCATTCATATATACATGGAATCACCCGGGAAACAAAATGTACAGCTTCAAAAACTTCATCTCCCATAATGCACAATTACTTCCGCATTGCGTCATCATTTAGCGACAGGGTAACCGTCCTCAAAACAAACAAAAAAAATCTCCCGAAACTGCTCATTAAGGAAATTTGTCAGAGTAAAGTGTGTCAAACTTTTGGGACACACCTGACCTCTGAGTGAATGAACATGTAGCTAAACTTTTATCGATATTTCTTATTTTTTCTTTTTGTTACTTGAATCTAAATTTACTGAATGTTGCTCTTTTAAATTTCGCGCTGTTCGCTCCGCCTGTAAAGGGATTAGCAGGCTAACCTGTTAGCTAGGAAGCCATGTAAAGCCAACGGCGGCTTGTAGCATTAAGTTAAGTAAGAGGATTATTTTCTTAACTTATGCCCTAAATTTGGGTAGACTTCTTCAAAATGGAGGTGACGGACATCGGAAACAAAGAGGAGGGTAAAGTCTGGCATCGAAAACCAACACCAGGGAAAAGGTAGGTTTAGTTAAATGATGCTTGTTGATCATTACTTTACCAACCTGTCTGCACCTGATGCTGCAGGGAGAGACTTGTTTTTCTGTACATCCTTAGTCTCAACTCTGTAGCGTATAATTTTTAATGCTTTGACATCATTACCACTAGTACTGTGACAGTACTTTATCACAGAATAGTGGTGTGTAATGTCACTAACATGTCATAAGTAAATCCAGTGTTATCCACTTTGCTATACCTGTCAAAGGTTTTTGCTTTTTCGTAGTGCAAGTTTAAGACCGTGAAAATTTTAATATTGTAAAATTACAATACATCTAATGTTAATATTCTAGTATCTTATGAGCAGACAGGCATCAAATGAAAGGAAAAACCTAAATAAATGAGTGAGGATGCTTCCATGCAGGACACTGAATCTGTATAAAAATGATGTCATCCCATTCAACTACCTGTGGATGAAACTCCACCAATGAGATGCTGAATGAGGAAAGTCAATTAGAAAAAAAATCTGTTCATTTAAGCTGTTCTTAAAGCCCCTCTCTCATCATTGATTTAACCCCTAAAAACTCATATCTGTGTATAAAACATAATCCCTTCCTGCTTTTAAATGGCTGAGATGTAACTCTGCTCCGTTGTTTTCTCTAGAATGCATAGATCTACATAGTCCCAGCCTCCTTTATGTCCACAATCTCTGTACTCATCATTATTTATGTCTGTTTCCATTATTTATGTCTTGTTATACAACCTTGAAAGTGAAACAGTCACTTTTCATTTCATTGCCCATAATGTAAGCATGTCCATCCATCCATCATCTATACACCACTTAATCCTCTGACAGGTCGCCAGTCCATCACAGGGCTACACGTAGAGACAGACAAACAAGCACACTCACATTCACACCTATGGACAATTTAGAATAATCAATTAACCTCAGCATGTTTTTGGACTGTGGGAGGAAGCCGGAGTACCCGGTGAAAACCCACGCTGCACCGGGAGAACATGCAAACTCCACACAGAAAGATCCCAGACGTCCTAACCAGGATGCGAACTGGGGATCCTCTAGCTGTGAGGCGACGGTGCTAACAACCTAGCCACCGTGCAGCCCTGTATAAGCATGTGACAAAAAAAATCTTGAATCTTGAACTCCTTCCTGCTCACTGCAGCTGAAGCTCACTAACTCACCTACAACTCTTCTCAAACACTCTTAAGCCATACTTAAGCTACTCAGTGGCACGTTCAAGTTTGGGCATAATTCAGCCATACGTGTTCGAACCGTAAACTGATGCCGAAGAAGAATTATGATACAGAAAGCTTCAGTCTGCAAGTTAAGAGCAGTTTAAAGGTGGAAATTCTCTGCCATGGCACTGACGGCTTATTTCACTGATAAAATGTCGTCTTATGGGCATGTTTACAAGGAAACTTGATCTTCAGCAGAGTGGGTCTTTAAGGCATCGTGGAAAAACACCTTACTACAGCATGCTAGTATTGGTCTTACTTTTAACTTGTCAGCATACTGAAGATGGTAAGAGATTAGGTGGTTGTTGAAGTGGGTTTTATAATGAGGGAAGCTGTTGCAGAATGATAGTATTTGATTGTTTATCTACTTTTCCAGAGTCAGTTGCAACCAGTAGAGATGAGCCATGATTTACTTGAGTTTGCTGCTTTTCATCTTTTATCCCCAGTAATGTATGTTTTTGTCTTCCTCAGTGTTTTAGTGACGGTGGTCCGCACTGCTCAACAAGCCAAGACGGTGCGTTTCCTCCATGTGGCTTTTGACACCACAGGAGATTCTTTTCTGGCTGGAGATCACCATGGCAACATTTATGTTTTTGACATCAGCAGAAACAGGTGACTGAATAAGGGCTGTACTGAATGTCATTCTACCTTGTTCATGATTCTTCTTTTCATTGTTTCAACCATAAATGGTCCTATAATTTAGAGCAGAAGAGGGAGTGTTTAACCTTTTCACATTTATCTGATGTTGTGTTTTTCTTTGCTCTTTTCTTGGGGTAGATTTCGTCTCGTGCAGAAGACAGGACAGGCCTGCACTGCTCTGGCATTTACCCTCCGCAGGACCACAGAGTTCCTCGTGGCTTTAGCTGACTACACTATCAAATGCTTCGACAAAGGTACGATGGACACATCCAAGAAAGCATTACTTTGTTCTTAATTTGTTCTTTGTTTTCATTATATTGTTAACAATATACTTGGCTACATTTTACATGAGGCCTCTGTTGAATGAATGAATATTTAACATTTTATATTACAATATTTTTTATTGTAAGAACAAATAAGCAACAGTCAGCACAACTTCTCTTTCAGATGCAATGGAGGTGGTCAGTTATATGCAAAGCCAGGAGGAAGCACGTCTTTAGCTTCTGTCCATCACTTACCACTACATTAACTATAAATAAACTTGTTCTCTTCTCTTTTGCTATATGTTTGACTACATAGACACGAAGCAGCTGGTCAGTTGGATGCGAGGTCATGAGGGAGCAGTTTCCTCCATTTCCCTCCACAGCTCAGGCCGCTACGCCATCACCACGTCCTCAGACACAGCTCAGCTCTGGGACCTGGACACCTTCCAGAGGAAGAGGAAGCTCAACATTAAGCAGTCTGTTGGCATACAGAAGGTAAACATGCAGACGTACTGCTAAAGTAGCTGCCAGGTTCATCTAAATGAAAAGAATCATAAACTGTATTTTGATCATTTTACTGAGCATAATCATTCAGGCTTGAGTTATTTTGTCAGTTAAGGTTTTACTTTTTTGGATAATTTTAAGCAACAATACTCCATATGTGCCCATTAAACTCATGGTGGCACTGAATTTGTTCATTCTTTTTGTTGTTTGTGCTGCAGGTATTCTTCCTGCCTCTCAGCAACACTATTCTCAGCTGCTTCAGTGATGACTCCATCTTTGCGTGGGAGAGCGACACACTGTTCTGCAAATACCAGCTTCCTGTTCCTGACTGTGGACCCAGAATCTCCTACAAGGCCTTTGCTGTCACACGGTGGGTCTCGTGCTTAACATTTTAGCACTTTACACGCACAATAAAAGTTAAAGCAAATATGAATCTGAGATCTGAGAAGCAGCACTTACATACATTTGTTGTGTTGACAGTGATGGTAAGAGCCTTGCAACAGGTGGGCGCTCCAACCTGCTGCACCTGTGGTGTCTGGAGAGCAAACAGCTGGTCCGTGTAATTCAGATGCCCACGCAGGTTCGAACCGTCAGACAGCTGGAATTCCTGCCTGACAGCTTTGACGGAGGAGCCAGCCAGGTACAGAAAAAGTAGTACCATTAACTCCGTCTTAGTGTCTGGAGCTTTTCTTCAGTTTTTAATGGCTTGTTTGTTTTCCTTCTGTAGTCACTCATTTTTTTAGTTTCAGTTTGTTTTGCATTTGATGCCATTTGTCTGTATTTGTGCCTGCTTCCTACAGTAAAGAGCAAAAATGTAGGCATTTAAAGTTAGGTGATCAGAACTGCATCAACATAATTTCCATTAGTGGGTTTTATTTATCAGGTAACTTCTTACGGATTTCAGAAAAGAGAAAAAACCTATATGCAGGACCTGTTCCCCTTGGTACATTTGTCAAGGTACTCAGCTGGTAGGTTGTTCTAAGAACTTCGGAGAAGAAGTTTATATATATACTGTATATAATCCTCCAAAATGTTGAGATCAGGGCTCTTTATGGCATAATATCTTTTGCTGGACTCCTTGTTCTTGAGGATAGTTCTTTATGTCTTTCCCTGTGTGTTTGGGATTGTTGTTTCATGCTGACAAATTTATTTGGGACAGATCAGACGCCTCCCTGATCATTTTGTGTGATGGATAAGAATGTAAACATCCTAAAACTTTTGCACAGTATTGTATATCTGTATGTGTGGGTATGTGGGTGCCCTGTGTGTTTATGTTTTTTTTTTTTGTCTCCATAGACACTGGGTGTATTGAGCCAAGACGGAGTTATGCGTTTCATCAACATTCACACATGCAAACTTCTCTTCCACATGGGCTCCCACGACGACGCCATAACTGCAGTGTCAGTCAGTCCTAATGGCCGACATGTTGTCGCTGTCATGGATAATGGAAGCATCAATGTTTACAGTGTCCAGAGTCTCACACAGGAACTGAACAAGGTGACAGTCAGTTGCCAGAACATGATACAAGAGTTATCTGATTTGTGGATAACAAATTTTTCTTTATATTTGTTCTACCACAGCCGCCTCCATCCCAGGTAGCAGTTGTCTCGAGTGCTGAGGCTGATCAGGACTTTTCTGGCCTGAAGGTCAAGGTCAGGTCAGAGGTCATTCAGAGACCAGCCAAGAGCTCAGGCAGACGAACACAAGTGAAGATACTGAGACCCCCCGCTGTCTCCACAGCTGAGGACAAAGAGGTAGAAACACACACATATATGGATGCTGTTTAAGCATTTAGCTAGAGTTGATGTGTAATGCAGATACTGCTTGACATACAGTCACACAGCCACGTTCACTAAGTCATTGATTTGTTTTTCATTACACATTGGTCATTATTTATTTTCTTAGATTTTTCTTTAATTTATTCACGGACGGATACACAAAGCATGTCCATGGCTGGATGTAGTGTTGATGTGTGTCTCTTTAAATAGAATGAATTACCAGCTGGTCTGAATAAGAAGAGACTGGTGGCTCTGCTCAAGGCATTTGGAGAATATCCTGCTAAATACAGGTAAAAGTCACTTTCATAGGAGCAACATTCATGCATGTATCTGATGTCTGAAAACTGTGCATCAAGAGGATCTACATGATTCATCTCTGCATCCTTGTTGCAGGATGTTTGTGTGGAGATCTTTGCTGTGTCTCCCAGAGAACCATGCCGCATACAGCAGTCTGACTGACAAAGGCCTGCATTCAGCCTACCTCACTCTACACGATAAATACCCCATTAAAAGTCACAAACTGCAGAGAGGACTGCAAAGGTAATCGCTCTCTTACAAACACACAACGGAATCTCAAAAGTACAATAATTTTCTGAAACATATTTACACTGCAGAATTTTCATTTATTTAGAAAATTGCATGATTTTCAACCAATCAATCATTTGGTCTTTTTGTTTACTCCACAGGGTTTTGTCTGCCTTGGCTCACTGGGCAGCCATCTTCGGAGAGGTGGAGTACCTTCCTCTGGTGGCCTTTCCTTTCGTCAAGCTCTTCCAGAACAATCCAATGCTCTGCTTTGAGGTGGTGGCGACTGTCATAGGTACTTTACTGTGAAAATATTTCAGCTGCTTGCATCTGAAAGCTTGAACTGCTGCTCTGAGTGCAGTTAGTTTTAATTATTTTAAGTGTTGCGGTGTGTTATGTGTACATAATAGAACCCGTACATTCATAAGCATTAAACCAAATAGCACTGCTTCTCAGCGTATGCAGCCAAGGCCTACAGCTTGTTACGCTGAAGGATTCTGAATTATTATAATTCTTAAACTTGCTATATTTTTCAAATGTTGCTTTGCTTATTGGGTATCTGATATCTGGATGCAAAGTTAAATACTTTAACAGGAATTTCTACTGACTCAGATGTTTGCTTGTACAGTGAACTGGTGCCAGCACTGGTTCGAGTATTTCCCCAACCCTCCGCTCAACATCCTGAGCATGACAGAGAACGTTCTGGCTCATCATGACAAGGAGCTGCTGCAGCACCTGGTGGACTGTGGCATCACTTCACAGGTAACAGCAGCACATACAGCCACAGTTTCCACGTTGAAATGCGTATAGACTCATAGTTTCATGTCTCTCCGTCTGTCTCAGCTCTATGTGTGGCCTCTGCTGGAAACCTTGTTCTCAGAGGTACTGACTCGTGATGAGTGGCTGAAACTGTTTGACAACATTTTCTCTAATCATCCATCGTTCCTGCTCATGGCCTGTGCGGCCTACATCATCTGTTGCCGAGAGCCTCTGCTGCTGTGCTCCCAGAAGCAGGACTTTGAGGTAGATACCAAACCCTTTCTTTTCCTCTCATCTTGTCTGAAAATAAACACAGTCGTATTATTAACTTTCCCACCTCTTCAGTACTTTTTTCACCATCGTAACAACCTGGATGTTGGAGCCATGATAAAGGAGGCCTACAGACTCATGGGCAGCACACCGGCCGACATCCATCCCAAGACTCTCCTCTCTGACTTTACCCCACTGACCAAAGGCCAATACCCCGTGTTCAACCATTACCCAGAATTCATAGTGGAATACCAAAGCCGGGAGAGGGAGAAGATACGATTGCAGGAGATGGAGTATCTCCGTGAGAGGTGAGATTACGCATGAATCATGGTAAGAGAGGCAGAAATTGTTATTTATTTTGATAGAATTGGATATTGAAATTTAGAACAGAGGTGTCAGATATAAATGCAAATTACTGTAAATGTGTGTTGTTTGTAGACAGGAGGTGTCAGCATTGCGTGCAGATTTTGTGCGTCGCCAAGCTGAAGAGGAGACCTATTATGCGCAGCAGGTAGATTTGTTTTTCAGAATCCGTTTAAAGCCTAGATTCTATTGTACTGTAATGCCCAGACTTTATAGAGATCACTGATATATAAAAAACAAGCTTTAAAAGCCTTGGAATTGGAATAAAGTGAACTAATGTGTATGGATTTTAATGGATTTGAGCACAGGAGCTGCTGCAGAAAGCCGAAGAACAGCGCAGAAACATCCTAGCACAAGAAGAGGAAAAACTAACACAGCAGAGAGCAAAGTAAGCAGCACTGTTAGCGTTAAATTATGACTAAAAAGAACCATGTGACATCAGGGAATTGGTTGTTGAGGCTGCTTCCATTCTGTTCAGGTTGGCAGCCATGAAGAGAGAGCTGAAGGTGAAGGAGTTACAGCTGCTGGATGCAACTAGAAGACGCTTTCTCAAACACCAGCAGGACTTAAGAGCTGCACAGATACACAGACTGGACCAGGAGATCAACAGAAAGGTGAACACAGAGCTGACTGGTCATACACAAGATGTGTTTTGTAGTTTTTTTATCACCAGTTCAATAAAAAAGCTCAAATTTGCAAGTAATCTATATCTGTTACAAGTCTTGTCACTTCATTGTTTTAGACAAGTTTTAGAAAAGCTTCCATCAGAAGCTGCTCACTTGGATGAATCATGTATTTAGTTGTGAGCAACACTCCCCAATATTCTAAAACCTTTACTACATCTACAGAACACATTTATGATTACTCTTCAGTTTGGCTTCAGTTTTGACTTTAGTTTGGTTCATACACTAGAACTTTATCACATTAGAGTTTCTGGGCTGTAATCCTAAAATAAGTCGATGTGTTGCCAGGCTGGTCACAAAGATGGATGTACATGTGGATATTTGTGAAAACTAGCAGAAAATCATCCGTTTTCTTCTCAAGCCAAAATTCTTAACCTATACATTCTGCTGCAGATGGATCTCCGTGAGCAGGAGACGTCTGCAGCAGTCCAGGATCTAGAAGTCAGACAGATGGAACTGGAAGCTCAAAGGAAACGACTTGAACAGGTGACAAACACCTTCCTGATTCCTCACTTTTCATTTTTGGAAAGCAAATCACTTCTTGGTGTCGCAGCCTTCATTGACACCAAGTTTTTGTGATAGCCAAGGAAAACTGCTTAAAATAAACACAGATGTTAGTCAAATGTAAAACTTGTTAAGCTTTGAGAATATTCCAATGTCTTCCTTCTGATTATATCAACTTCTTCTATTAATAAGCACATGTAGTTTCACTGTGTTCATATAATTAGTTTTTCCAGCTGTGCCACCGCTGCTACAAGTTCCACCATGCTCTTGTTTTGATGTTTTTCCTTCTTCATTTTGTTTCATGACTGCTGTCTCAGCACTTGTTGAAAGAGCAGGAGCGTGTAGGACGGGAGGTTGAGGAGGAGGTGGAGGTGAGAATGAGGAAAGCAGAAAGAGAGGAGGAAAGCTTCACAGAGCTGCTGCACGGCGCACAGACAAACATGCAGGTTAGTTCCAGTATAACCGTGACACTTGTTAACATATGATCTCGTGTATCCATCTGGCTTTATAAGAAGCTCTCGAAGCCACACTATCTTCCAAACTCAGAATTTTGGCTCACGTACCTACGATCTTTTCATCTCGTGTCTCTTAAATTTTTCCACAAACACACACACACAGGCCTTGGAGGAGTCTCTGGCAGAGGCTTGCCAGCTGGGCTTGGAGTCGGACTGGCAGAGAGAGGTGGCGGATCGCCTGCAGCAGGTCGACGCTGAGCAGCAGAGGAAGAGGGAGAGACTGGCAGGGCTTCACAGGCAAACGCTGGCACAGGAGGAGAGACTGGCTGACACCATGAGAGATGTGGCAGGAAGTAAGGTGAGAACAGCGAGAGTGTGTTTGTCAACATATCAGTTTACATAATGTATTGGCTTGTCTGTTACATGGAAAATTAAAGAGGCATAATTTATGGGGTTTTGTGTGGGATTCAGTTCTGTTAAAGAGCTCTGATTTACACTAATTATGAAACACCACTGAAGACAGATCGTGGAATTTGTAAGAATTAATTCAATTGTACAATGAGTGCTTGTTAATTTGCAGTGGGATGAAGTGATGAATACCAGAGCCCAGTTACAGGAGCAGCAACAGCTCTGGACATCAGCAGATACAGGTATTACCCCATGCACACACACACACACACACACACACACACACACATATACACATTCTGTTTCCAAGTGGCGGATCTAATATTTCAACGTTTGCTTTGTGTCAGATGAGAGACAGATGAGATTAAGGTCGCCGTTTTCGACTAGAGGACTTCCTCACAGACCCACTGCCACCACTGCTGTTTCTGTTGGAACCAAAGGTGTCGTTCCAGTAATCAGAGCCAACAGTGCTACCAGTCCGACGCAGGCAGGAACCAACGTGGTGTGTCTGAACAGCAGTTCACCATCAGAAAGCACCTCCACCAACTGTAAGTCACTGTAATTACCATGTTTTGCTGAAAAAACACCCACAGGCTAAATCATTTCCTCTAATTTATGTACAGCTGGTTTTCTTTATAAAAAAGACTCCCCACAGGAGTGTGTTCTTTCCA
This sequence comes from Chromis chromis, assembly GCA_900302755.1. Lineage (NCBI taxonomy): Eukaryota > Metazoa > Chordata > Actinopteri > Pomacentridae > Chromis > Chromis chromis. The sequence goes on from OMNN01030860.1 coordinate 12,749, forward strand.
GAAAGAGAAGGTGTATTTCTAGTGACACAAATGCAAATTGGCACAGCAACGCAGGGCTTTGTTGTGTAATCAGTGCTGTGATTCGTGCCAACACAACCAGGTAGTGATGCGTTGCAGAGATTGTTGCACACTGCCTGTTGTAGGTGGGGCTGTTGCACCTTTATTTTGCATTGCTGTACTGTGTGTGAGGTACAGAGACGGATGAGGGGGCATTGTTGTTGGCAGTGGAAGTTGTCACAGAACCAAATCAACATTTGGGTAAAAGAGAGGACCTGCATGGCGACACATACAAAACTAGACATCGATGTTACACCCTGAGCCTCTGGGTCTGGAGCGCCCAGTGGACCAGCATTACACTGGCTCACCTGGATCAGTCTGAACAAGCAAATGCAATCAATGCTGGCATAATTAGCAGACCTTCTAGCGTGATCTCTCTGTGAAAGGACCTAAAGTGAGTGTAGCAGGATTAGTCACTGCTAAATGACACCTGAGCAGGATTAGTAAGAAGCGGCTCCTCCTTACTGAAAGGACTGTTTCAAAATCTTTAATGCAAGAATGACCATTGTAAGTTTTTTGTATCAATAATTCTGCCGTTCTTTCCGTCTTCCAGTCTCCCTGGATCGAGGCCGGGCCCAGCTGGACAGCAGCGAGAGAGAACTGCTGAAAGAAATCACAGAACTGAGACAGAAGCTGGCAGCCAGAGCCAGAGAGGGCAGCTCTGCCTCCTCACAGTCTGTCCACACACTGTCCTCTGTCTCCCAGTGACCACAAACTCCCCTCTGTCCTTCAAAGTGTCACAGAAACATATTCTCATCTCAAGCTCCCTAGAAGGGAACAGAAACATTGACTCAGACGGAGCTGAACTGAGTGGATAGCTTCTGTCTGATTACCTCTTTCCAAGTTCTCGTATTCCATCTTTCCCTCCTTGAGCTACAAACTATTGATGCAACAAGAGTCAGACAGGTTTAAGTGGACATCGTCAACCACTGTGTCATGAAAGCCCACCTTCTACATCTAAACATCAGTTCTCTCAAGGACAGAAACAGGTTGATCCTTTGAGTTTCAAGCTGTGCTGTTGGTTTATATGGTGTGCACACGGTTACTGTAGCATTCAAGTCAAGCTGTAATGTCCTTACATGCTTCATTCTTATTAACTCGGCTGTCTTAGCAGCTCATCTGTAGCCAGTGAACAAACAAACTGCGGGTACTATATCTAACTGACCAACTTTGCTAGTTCTGTAATCAAACATTCACTTCTTCGACATAGTACAGTATCAAATCTTGCAGCCACTGTAACCACAAAGACAAACTATCACATCTGTTATATACCATCATTCATGATTGTGTTTTCTTTTTATTTAATGCACTGCTTCTGTTAGATTTTGTATTTTAATGGATTTTATACTGTTTGTTTTATTTAAAACCCGTTTGGATAAAAAGACTTTTAAAGTCCTTATTGATCTTTTTGCTTCATTGTCATTTTTCTATCTACAGATACAATTAGATCAGAATATAATATAAATGAGAGGAGTTATGTTGTTTTTGATTGGCATTTGGGACTGGTATCAAGGCAGTAGACAGGTTGGTTTCTTAAACGAGGCAGAAATCAGACCTCTGAGGACCAAAAATTAAAGTGTAATTACTGTAAAACAGCCCTTTGTGCTGCTTTCAGCGGAGTCCGGGTGTGTCTGCATGTCTTTCTCTGCCTTTAGTCCTTCAAGCATCCAGGTGTTGCCTGACGTGAGCTGAAATGACAGGTATCTCCATTCCTGTCAGTCATTCATTGCTGTCCCTCCACCCAGCTTTTATCTGTGCTCACTGCATCACTCGGTCTCAGCTCTGCAAAATGACTCCATGGAGCTCTGTTGTATTATCACCAGTTAATGAACAAACAAGAATGTAAATGTGTTGTTTTCAGAAGCAGAGCATCATGTCTTGAAGGCAAATTACCCACAGCAGCCTGTGATATTACCATGCTGTCATGCTTAATAGAATAGAATAGAATAGAATGTTTTTATTGTCATCATACACAAGGTGTGACGAAATTCAAAGACAGCTCGGGTGGTGCAAAATACACAAGTATAAATGAAAACAATAAATAGATAAGAAACAAACAAAACAAAACAAAACAAAAACAAAGAAAAA
>OMNN01030861.1:0-15086 GCA_900302755.1 Chromis chromis
AAAATAAAGTGGTTGACACACATATCGACATTGCCGTCCAGAGTGCTATGCTGCTAGCATGGCTAAAAACAACACATTCTCACTCTTTTTCACATTTTAAAGCACTGGGTACTACTTTAGCATCATTGTTTAATCTGCAGGACATTGCATTAGGCAGGCGAGGTAGTATAAAGACTAGCAGAGTGTTTATAAGGAGACATTTATGGTGGCATAAGTCAAACACAGGACTTTGAACCAGGATACCGTGCTGACCTACAGAGGACTGTTATTTTGTTAGCTGTATGTTAGCTGAAGTATTATTCAGTTTTTATGTATTATTATTATCTTTTTCAGTTGCCCTTTGGCAGGCCTGGTTCTAGCTATAAGGCTACAAAAACACTAAATGTGTGTAGCCATACTTTTAGCTCCCTGTCAGGACGACATCACCGCCCACATTCATTCACGTTTGTCTCAGTTAACGCCCACAATCATCCAATTATCCAATCCTAACTTTCCTCATAGCCCGCGCAGTTTGAAACCTACCTCCAGGAAAACCTACAGGCAGGTGTTTGGGTCAGTGGAGCAGAAACTACAACTTTATCTCAGCATTCGATCGTGCGTAAAAGTCCGCGTTATTGTAGCCGTTCGGGATCTAAAGGAAGAATCTGTTGCCGTCAGTATCAGCAGCCGGATCGGACGTGGATTTAATATTTCCTTGATGGAGTTTCCCAGAAGCTACGAGCATCAGTGGAGCCAAGGCCGACGCTGCAATCCCGACCTTTTACTGACTGACTGACTGGTCCATGGTACCGTGAGTAAATAATGTACATATTATCACTGTTAAGTTGTTGCACTGCGCTTAGAGACGCGGTTCAATATTTGATTTCCTGTTTTGGTTTTGTGTTAAAAGATCTGCGTAAAACCCGGAATAGATTTTTACATTGTGGGGAGAGTTGTCTTTGGAGCGAACTGGATTGAACTGAACTGTGTTGGAAAACCAGGACTGGATCATGGTATTACTGGACTAGATTGGATTCACAATTGAAACACACATACATTCATCCTTTCCCATTGCTTGCTGGTTTGTTTTTGTTAATACACTTACTAAATGCTAAATGGAGTTGTGGTCTGTCTGTCTGTTTGAGCATTGTTGTTTTGTTTTTGTGCCTGGATTTGTTTACTATTGACTATTTTGTTCTAGTTCTCTTATTTGTCAGACTTGACTCTGAGTGGCACCGCTCATTATTAATCAGTGTCAAACCCGCTACAAACTATCATGCAAAATGATGTAAAGTGGGGGATGGAAATTGTGCAGGTTTGCTGCGTCTGGTCAGTATGTTGCTGCATTTATTGTCCAAATATCATCACGTGGATATTAAAAAATGGTTGGAAAGGTCAACGACGGACACCAGCAGCAACACAGAATCCACAGCTGCAGAACCAAGGCAGCTCATGGAGACAGCACAATGTGATCAGCAGCAAAGCAGTCATGAGTATCTACTACCCAAAATCATTCCCACTACCTTACTCACCCCCATCCCCTTGCCCGCAACTTCAACAAGTGCCAGACAACCTTTGAAAAGAACAGCCTGTGTAGAAACCACTAAATAAATAACCAGCTTATCTATACAGTGGGGTAAAGTAAGGTGTGTGTTCTGTAGCTCGTGTTTTAGAAATAGCAAAAGCCTGCAAAAACAATGCCATACTTTACTACGCTTGTAGAAGATTCAGGTGAAATGGCAATGCAGAAGATACACCTTTGCTATTACCACATATGGACATAAAGTTAAGTGTATTTGCATGTTATGACTGTTTGATCCAGGGAAAAGCAGCTGTAGATTATCATAAACTGGGTGATAAGCAGGCAGGGAACTGAGCCTGCTGTTTGCAGGCCGTAACTACAAAACTACTTTGTTAAGTTTATTTGGGTAAGTTTAGGATCATGTTTTAGGTTGAAATGCATGTTGGAAGGCAAACTTCTCCCTTCTTGAACAACTTTCTCCCCCATTTTCTTGGTTAACTTGGTGACGAGTCCCACTGCATCTAAACTGTGATTAGTTGCCTGAAAAGGAGAGACAGTGACGACACCAGCAGAGAACATTTTGTTACGGTCTAATGGCGTCTATTTCATATGTTGAAGGAGTTCTGCAGAAATCAGACTACCCTGCACGTTCAAAAATCACACAAGGTGGACCCAGTTGCGAGTGAGACCGTGCTGCTAAAGGCTCAGCGTATGAGATTGGAATTGAACTGAAATGAAACTGTGTTAACTTAATGTGCAATTTGTAACAAAAACCACCAAACAAAATGTCCTGAATTGTTCCTAAATGAAATTACACTGCAACAGCTGCAATAACAATTACAGGTAACTAATTTTTATTGCAGCTGAAAAGGGAAGTACATTAAGACGTCTCTGTAATGCGGACCTTTGGTTAAACTAGCTCTGCTCTGCGGCAGAAACACTTTGATTAGCTGAATTGTGGAGGACAGAAAGTAGCTACCGTATCATTATTATGAAACCCCACTCCCTGCATTAATGCTCGCCATTTTTTTGATCAGGGTTATTTATTTGCCATTCATGCTCGCCAGCTACCAATCTGTGGTTTTGGCTCTGTACATTTAGGTTAAACTCAAGCATTGAAATTATATCTCCGGCTCTGTGCCTCTGAGTATTGTTGGATCAACTTAAAAGTCTGCTGTAATGTTAGTACATGCTATGCCTTTTAGTAAAAAAGAGCATCAAAAAGCAGCACAACACAATAAACACTCCCAGTTTAAGATCGATGGAGAATCACATTCAATTACCCACATCTGTAACTGCTGCATATTTGACTTCATTTGAAGTGCTTCAAGTGCCAGTTTGTAAAAATAGCCCCCATTCAGAATAAAAATCTCCACTGGATGATTAGGGGACAGGCTTGGCTAAGACTGATTGCCGTGGCCTTTCCAGAGCTATTCTGGCTCTGCTGAGTGTGTGCCTTCCACTCAGCATTGATCTATCGACCCACAGTCCAGTAAAACCTCGCTCAGACCAAAAGGTGAATCGCACACACGCACACAACAGCAGCCACACACGCAGCCACGGCCGAGCCCATGCATGCACACACAAACACACAGACACAGACTAACAAGCATGTTGATTTTTGATGACAAGATTGATGCGGCCCCTCTGAATTCTCCTTGCGTCAACAATAGCCGGCAAACTGTGGCTCTCCGGGTGTGCGCGAGCGAGCGTGCGATCCTGTGCCATTGAGCAGCCTTTGTAGTCTTTTGTGACAGCGACGCAATCACCGCAGTGTAATTGGAATTGAGCAGTTCATCCATGTAACTGCGCGGCTCAGTAGGTAGGGTTAGGAAAGCGATTGCCATTGTCTGCTGAAATGAGATGCAGGTTGATGCTGCGGGGTTAAAGGTCAGTCATAGCAGGCATCTCTGTCTTCATAAAAACACTTTCAAGCCCCCGCCAGCGTGATCAGCACCGACAAAAACATTTATGAATAACTGCAGAGGGAGCGTCATTGTGGGAGAAGTGTAAAAAAAAGAGAAGAGAGGAATCGGTCTCTTCAGTTTGGCCTTCTCTGCTCAACACTCCACTGCAATTTTCTCCATTGCTAGTGTGCAGCAACAAAAGCTTACAGCCTCAGCCTAGATGTAACTGCATCCTGCACTGCTCCTTTACAGCTCTGTCATGGCCGCTCTTTCTCTCGCTTCATGTCTGCATCTCACCCCCCTCTCCACCTCCTACCCAGTCAAGTGTGCAGAGGAAAGCCTGCTTTTATGGCTCTGTATTTACAGCGCACATGCGTCGGGACCACAGGTCTGTGTGGTGCACTTAGATTGTCTGGTAACATAATTTCCTGTGTATGCTGTGTGTGTTTTTTTTCAAGGCTGCTTTGACTATGTCGATCTGAGCTGAAATGCAAATGAATATTCAGACCTTCAGTAGATCGTGGTGGTTGTGCAAAACTGTGCATGGTTGTTACATTAATTAATAAAATTGTAGCTTGCTGCTTTGTCTTCGTCTTGCATTATAGAAAAAGGAATATTGTAGCACCAACTTGGACCAACTGTGGCACATTTAACTGCAGCTTTTTTGCAAGTTTAATTTTCATAATTGATTACAAATCTGATCATGAAAATCCTGTATATGTTTGTTGCATCCCTAAGAAAGTAAAATATTCTCAATGATGCTGGGACCATAGTTTAAAACAAATGAAGCAGAGAACAGGAGAAACTCTCCGACACAAACAGAGGAGTGCCTGAGATGAACCCCAAACCAATTGCCTTTTTCCCCCCTTGAACAACAATTACTGCTAATTATCAGCTCCTCCGCTCTCCTCGCCTGCTGCCTTTAGCACTCAAGGCACGTAGCACACATCTATCCACTCACTTCGCGGCCCATTCGTCTCCTGCTCTATCTCCCTCCCTACACTTTTGTGCACGCAGCCTTTACATCTGCCTGTAACCAAAACAGCGCAGGAGGAAGCCGGTGTGTCGCCGGGCCTGATGGGACAGTGTGAGTTCTGCCGCTTTTTCATTATTCATGCCCGCCTCCTTCTTCCTCGTCGCAGTTTCTCCTTCTTTCTCCCCTCGATCCCCTCATCCGCCCTTTTGCTCTCGCAGTGTGCGATGGATTTAATAGAAGGTATTACTGAGAAAGGCCCGGCGTTACCGTGCTTACATCCCGATGGACCCGATGCAGGAGGGGATGGATACATGGTGAGGAGGTGGAAGAGACGAAATACAAGAGGTAGCACGACAGCAACGCTCATGAGAGGCGACAGGAAGCCAGACAGAGAGAGTGTGTTCTTTAAAATACATTTTTTATCATCTCTGCCTGCAACAAGAGACACGGTAATGTTTAAATGATGCTATGTGGCTTCACTGAAGCTGCGTGTCGTATCAATATGAGTATTGGGTTGTGTTGTCATGACTTCCCTCTTTCCCTCTGGCATTCAAGTCCTCCAGCAAACCCCTCAATACACCTGTCTCTCTTTGTTTCTGTCTCTTGCGGTTTATAAAGGGAACACATCTGCTTTGCAACATAGAGGAGAACCACAGGAGAGAAGGCTGGGGTCTGACTGTACACACACACTTCCATGACTTTTCCCAACCTGGACGGAACATTAATGATGACCAAGTCGGTATACCAGAGACTGTTCATTCCAGATTATGGCTCTCTGTTTGACACAGCTTAATTGCGCAAACACACACCGCAGACGGGCACGGCCAATATTAATCTTCCTTTGAGAGAGTGGCACAGTCTAACACACACATGAAAGCACACACATGCACAAGGCGCACATTCCCTGAGGCAGCAGAGACGAGTCGGTGTGATTAAGTGTGTCACCGAGTGTGTGTGCATGTGTGCGAATGTATAGGAGTGCTTTTGTGCATTTGCATACATGTCGCTACGTTTGCTCATTTATGGGTATGCGTGCACATTTTAGTGACACACAAGATGTTGCATCGTGCCATTTGTGGCATCAGAAAGCCCCGGCAAATGACACGGGTCTTCCCTAAGCTCATCAAGCGCCTCTCAGAGCCGATAGACTGGAGCTTACAATACCAGCAGTCATTGCTGCTGGAGGCTACACCACCGAGAACAAAGCGGAGGCTCTATGAAACATCACACAGACCAGCGCGATCCAAACCCCGGAGAACCTCTCCGTCGTGCCGCTCATTGTGCCGAGGACTTATCGGGCCATTCCTGAATAGGACGCACTAATAGAATTATGAAGAGGGAATGAAAGGAGAAGAAGAATGTTTCTGTTGAGAGCCAGATTCATTTCCAAAAGGAGGCAACGTTCTAATGGACACATGCTCTAGTCATTGTGCAGGCTCCACTCAATAAGAAACATGGTTGACACTGAATGAACTCTCAGGCACAGAGTAAAAGCACCCAGAGGACTCACATCCACATCTGTGATTGGGTTGCAGGCAAAACGGAGAAAGAGAGGGGGGTAGATGTGAACTGCAGGCAGCGCTATTTCCAGTGCGGTTTGATGCTGAGTGAGCAGGTGGAAAAGTAGAATTTCAGGTCGTATACAGACACACGGGCTACCTGCTGTCTTCCACACACACACACACATCGTATAAAAAGAGTGTGTGCAGGCTGAAGTCAGAGCCGTCTCTCTGGAAACAGCTGGACACGGCTGATCGACACTGGTGCACAGCAAAGGACCTCACAATGGAGTCAATCAGACCAGCAGCGTGACACAATGTGCTTTAATAGTTTATAATGCACTTGGGTCCTGTCTCATGTTATTAACTTTGTAATAAAGTGCAGGAGGCCATTTAGAATACATTTACTGAATTTATAGTGCTTAAACAATGTATTTTTTCCTGTGTTTTGATCCAAGAAAACCATAATGAAATTCTGCCATTAAAAATTCTAATTAAGAAAAGTCTATAGGTGCAAAATAGGAAGAAAAAAAAATCCCTTCTGCCTCATTATTTCTCTTGCAAAATGAGAATTCACAAATACTGCCCCCTCACAAAAATGACTGCTGGCACGAAAATTAGGCTCAAAATTCTCATCACAGCAGGTTCCGACATCTTTGCTGAGTCCACCTTCCTCCGTACAAAGTGCCTGCTTGCCGCTATTTAGAAGGCAGCTTTGTGATTTGCTTTTGAGCTTCCATTCATCAGTGGTGCTGAGAAGAGCTCCTGCGAGCATCAATAATTTGGGCAAATAAGGCAAATTACCCCATGTCAATTAGAGGGGACAGCGTGCTCTTCTCAGCTGCAGCCATAATTTGTGGCTGCTAAGATGGGTATATTTTCACATAAAAAATTAAGTCTAGTACAATTTCAAAATATGCTACTTTTCCCCAAATGGGTTCGGATGAGTGAAAACCATTTGAATTCAAATTTAGTCATTCCCTTTAAAATGAATCCTTCAGCGCTGCAGTCTGTCAGTATAAGTATCCCTATGTATGCCTACGTGCAGGCAGGGCCAGTACAAGCTGCAAGCTGCTCCTACATTAGTCACGTTGACACACAAATGGCTCCATAAGCACCAATTGTGAGCTGGATGGATAACAACATCTCTGTACTTTGTGGACGAGATGAGGTTTTATATGACACACCAAAGCCCTTGGGGACATGCATATGGCAAATTGGAAATTTAGTTATCCAAACATTGGAGCCTTGGTGAAGGCAGAGCTAATCTCATTGGTTGAGATCTCAGTGGGGCAGAACCATCAAAGCACCACATTTGTTGATCTGATAAATTACATCGCAAATTGAAGCAAAGAAAAAAACTCCAAAAAAATAAAGACAAATGTAAGTGGTGATTACTTTTTTTTGCTGTTGTATTTTTGTAGTGCAGCAACTAACAATTATTTGTCTCAAAACAGAGAATAGAAAAATGCACATCACAACATCTTAAAGAACAAAATGATGTTAGAAAACTTCCAATCCTATGGGGCGGAAGGAGGACTGAGATATGAACAGAGATCCCGTAACCTCCTCAGTTTCTAATCAAAAACCTCTTTGGTCATTATCCAGAAACGTGAAACATGAGGTGTGAGCCTTGAGGTATGTGGTGACTGAATATCATAGTTATGCCCCCCAGAGTCTTGGCGTGTGCTCCAAATGGCACCATAAGTATGGCCCGGCTACATGTAGATGCCATCAGATTGCCTCTGATTGGGGCTGAAGTCATCCCTCTCCTCTTCTTGTCTTTCATGTTGGCTACATTAGTGACAGGAGAGTAATCAAAGCTGCCATTAATGCATGGCCATTTCCTCTGCCCTTGTCATGCGGGCCCACAGGGCACGACTATGCTTCAACTGGACTGGGGTTGGGGGGGGAAGAAAACGTCTAAAACCACCCAGCTAATGGATTTTCCTCATTTCCTGTGGTTTTGGACTTGAAAGAAAGAAAAAAATCTCAGATGCTGGTTGTGGTAGGACTAGTGATTTGTTAAGATCGCGAATTTAGAGACGAAAGGGGCTGTCTTTGAATGCCAATAAACTGAAGCCCATGGCTGACTGGTCTTTAATGTGGTAGCCATGTTTTAGCATCATTGCTGCGCGACTGGAGCACATTTAAACCTTTTCTTGGGAAGCTTCTGTACAATAAATAAAAATAACACGTGTAAAAAAAAAAAAATGAAATGCCTCAATTTGATTAACTAAAATTATTATTGATACCACTTTTATGCTAATTATGATGCAACAGCCATCAGAGGATTAGCTTAGCTTAGCATAAATAATGGTTACGGAGAAACAGCTAGACTGGCTCTATCCAGAGTCTATCTAAGTAGTAGTTACACCATCGTAAATCCACACCTTATCGAGATTACATTTTGGTTTTGATCATTTGTGATCTTACCTTCTAACCAAGCTAGCTGTTTTCCCCTGCTTCCTTTTAGTATCAACTCTTGTCTAACTGTATCAAAACTGTTCTATAATAATACAGGTGCATTTGGTGTAACACAAGACAAGACTTAGAGTGTTCTCTAATACAATGCATGCATTTTCATTGGCATATTCATTAGCCTGATTATGGGAAGTATAGTATGTTAACAGGGTCACTGTCAGGGTCAGGGGATGTACGGTCTGAAGCATGATAATTAATTTTGGTAACCTTAACAGGCTACAAAACTAAAAGTAAAGTGTTTGAGCATAACATCTTTACAAGGTAACGTGATTATACGCTTCTATTAATTTTCAAATTTGGCTTTGAAATGTTTTGTAGGTCGACTACTAATACATTTGGGGCTGTTTTTTAATGTTCTTTTCTTTTGAAATGTTGGCTAACCCAAGTAGGACAGGACAAAAAAATCATAGCATGTGAACCAGCAATAGTTTCTTCATCAATAGCAATAAGAAAATGGTCCAATAGAATTGCGTTAGATTTTAACCACCATGAAAGCACATAAGGAAAACGCCAAGTTCGGTTGCATTAAGAAATCCTAAGTGTGGTCCCTCACTGGCTCAAAAACAGTATAATATATTCCTTATTAATGGAGCCCCTTCCCCATGGCTTCCGTGCAGGTCTCACTAGGTGTGCTAGTCTGTGGCCACTTGGGCCTCTTGGTGACCAGTGACCTGGTGACTGGTCGTTGCCTTAATGAGACAGGCCTCTCAGTTAAAAAATACCCATGACCCTGTTTCCCCAACACCTCCACCTAAGCAAAGCACTGCTCTGAGGGTTGACGGATTTGACGTTGGGGTGCATCCTTAGGCCCCTGCAGAGTGGTCTTCCGGTGATACCCGGTTCAGGCCAACCACTTAAGCGGGTTGCAGCAGCTGGTTTTACTTACTTTCATTATTTAATGTGTATCAAGGTGTATTCCTTCCTTTATCTTGATTTATTCTATTTATGTGTGCAAATATATGATTCTGGGTGTCTTTTTCGTAGTTGTGTTCACGTTAATTGTGATAACCTTGATAAATAGGTCAAAGTGGTTAAATTTTTTTCTCCTGGTCTTTATCAAAGATAGATCATTAAAAATTTGCAATATGAAACATTCTAGCCTTCATCATGGCCAGAGCATGCATGATTTGTTCCATATACTTTACTCCAGACACTGTACCAGATCACTGTTTTGAAAGTTTCTTACAGATAATGCCACAACAATCATTGCTTTGTGTTACTGAGTGATATACTGGCCGACAGTTCACGCACAAGCCACCTGCTGCAGTGCTGCCATCGGCTATCTGCAGGTATCTGTTTGTAGAGATTAGTGGAAGTGCTGATGATGCAGGGGGCTGCACTCGCACCTTCTCTCACAACTCTTACACGGAACGGACACTTAATAATAAGTCTAAACTGAATTGAGCATGCACTCATCTCAACCACTGTTCTTTTCCTAAAATCCGTTTTAAATTCATCCAAAATTCAAGGTCCGGACCTAATAGCTGGCTGCTGGCATCTATATTTAACATTAATGTCAGGGTGTGATGAAGGATTTTTTTCCCCCACATTCACCTGTGGTGCCTCGCCTCATTCTGAACGCCTGACAATGATGACAGAGTGGAGCTGAATCCAAGACAAACCATTCATCCCGCCTGCCACCCAAGTTGCCTCTATCTCTCTTTCTCTCTTTCTATTTCCAAGTCATTCACTACAAACAACCAAGGAGCTTTTTTTTATCTTGCGCCTGCTGTGCACAATTTAATTTAACTCTGCCTCAACTTGTGAGTAGCTTTAATCAATTCTAGCTTAAAATTACCCACCATCCACCGCTGCGCCAGTCCCCGGCATTAAACCTAAGTCTTTGTCCCGGTGCTCTGAACACGGGCTGCAAACTATGTGAGTAATTAGTAATGCAACCCCCTCCAAATTCTTTCATGTCTGGATTGAAATTTATTGCTGAGACAATTAGTCTAATTATACTGTTTGCTGCGTGGCTAAGAAGACGGTGGCATGCCACTGTAGCAGGATCCAACTTGTGTGCTTCTGTGTGTTCCCGTGTTTTGACTGATATGTTACTGCGAATTCAGAAACGCAGTGGCTGTGTTAAAAAATGTGCGCAGATGCGATTTGGCAACGACGCAACATGGTAGGCGACGGGCGCGCATGATTTATGGCACGCAAATCTCAGCGGATCACAGTTCACACCTCATAGCCAAAGTAATACACACTTGACAAGAGCAGAGTAGAGGAGCGTTTAAATGTGCATTTGTCTGTTGTTTCTGGGAGAGAGGAAAAAAAAAACACAGCGAGGGGCAGAGGGATTCAGAGCCGGAGAGCTACTCTGAGAAACAGCAAAGGAGAGCACCGAGAGAATGAAAAACAAGAGAGAAAAAAGCCAGAGAAGTGAGTTGGCAGAGAGTCAAGAAAGAGAAGTAATAAAAAAATTGTGCGGTGAGAAAAAAACATAAATCAGCCGGACACAAATCAAGGGATTTTTTTGGAAAACATTTGTAAAAAAGCAGCGAATGAGAGATGCGGAGGATGGGGATCAAGGCCTGAGTGACTGCAGCCGGGGCCTGTGGTGTCCTCAAATCTCAGGGCTGTGTCTGGTAAATTGGTGGGTGGGGAACACGGTGGCTGTTGATAAGCAGATAGAAAACAGGGCTCATATCCTATAAATACACAATAAATACACATAGGGAAACCCTGGAACCATGGGACAAGCATGGCAGGGGTGCAGAGGGAGGGAAGGAACGCTGCACACTGGAGCTGTGGACTGCTGAAATACTCGATGGAAAACAAAGGGAGATGGATACAGGTGGAAATAAACCAGAAAAGTGTTAGGAACAGTTGGGTAAAAATCAGATGGGGCGAGGAAGTCATCCTTGTGCTTTGACTTGAAAATATGCAAGCAACCCGCTCGGTCAGATTTCACTAACATCATGAGTCACTTGTTCTATTACATAAGACCATTAAACAAGGGAAAGAGTGCATCTTACTCCTTCGACCTCAGAGGAACCAACCCCTCTTTTTTTACTGTGACACCATTATAACCTCACAAATACAAGAGGAAACCGAACAGATGGAGGCTGCTGGAAAGTACAATACGAAACTGACCTCGTTAAGCATTTATAAGGACTGTCTGGGAGGCTTTATGAGCAAAGAAAAACAAGTTTTGCAAGAGGAGGAACAATAAACGACAGATTCAGATTTTCCAGAGATGCGAGAGCAGCGAGAGTAAGCGGAGGCTCACAGCAGAGGAGGAGAGGGACGGCATGCTCCACAGCAAGCCTCTCTCTCTCCCAGCTGAATCACTCATATCATATCAGGAGAAAATGAGAGGACGAAGGTGTTGTTGGAGGCAGCGAGAGCAGAGCTCCCCTCTCGCTTTCAATTCTCCCAAGACCAGAGATTGAGGGGTGTGGCTGGAAGGAAAAAAGGAGTGATGGTTAAGAGAAGTGACGGGGAGAGAAAAGGGACAGAGAAAAACAGGAAATAGCCTAGGGCGGAGGTTACAAAAGAAGCAGAGAGGTGAATGAGGAAATAAAACGGTAAAAGAAGAATGCGGACAAGACGAAATGGAAAATAACTTGAAAGGTGCTGCCTAAATGAGCCGGGCTGTGGGAGATATAAGATCATGCTGACAGATTTATCATACCAAAGATATTAAAGGATGGATTCATGTATTTTTGAAAGCAGTACCTGCATGTGCTTAAGTGAATGGAAGCAGTTTTTAATCACTATAATCGTAGATGCATGAGCAATGGAGCAAATGCATCTTTATTATTCAATTAGGTGGAGCAAAGTTATGGTTTAACTCCCTTTTTAAAAAATACATACTCCATGCAGTGAAGTGATTCTATTCAAGCAGCCAGCATCGGTGATCATTTAACTGTTTTCAGCCTCCGACAAAAACAAGTTAAAAAAGTCCCATGTTTTCGGGCCACCCTTTGAGTTGGTTAAGTCCAAGCCATCAAGCAGCCGCAGCCTGCTTTGGCTGTCAATCCCAGTCTGTCAGCCCACACAAGAGTCTGGCTGTTTACAAAGGTGAGAAACATGCCATTTAGCTTAACTGCAATCACTGACTGAGAATAGAACGCAGGAAAACATAGGCTAGTGTTGTAAGTTAAATGAGCCGGCTTGACCCAAACTTTAAATGATCTAAAAGCAGGACTGTACCGCCGCTGAAATGCTGCATCGATTTGCAAGTCCACATTACTTAACATTGCCAGCAGCTCGCTGATCGGACAGGATTCGGCCGTGGAAAGGGGATGGATCAGATTTGGCTCTTTTAAGTGTATTGTAGCTATTAACGGGGCTGCCAGCTTTCACGAATTGACCACCACGTCTTGGCTGACAAACGTCTCCTCAGTTTTGTGTGGAGGTTGGAGATGGTGCCTGTACAGTGGCAGAAAGGGGAGGTGGTTCCCATTGTCAAAAAGGGGGATCGGAGGGTATGCTTTACCTATCACACTGCTGTCACAGCAGTGTGACACTTAGCAGTGTCACACTGCTAAGTCTTCCTGGTAAAGTTTTTCCAGGAGGCTCTAACCGATTGTTGGACCTCAGATTCAATAGGAGCAATGCGGATTCTTTCCTGGTCTATGCCCTCGCGGAGTAGCTGAGGACCATCCAGTCCACCTGCATTTTGTGGACTTGGGAAAGGCTGTATGGCCATGTGGGAACCCTTAAGGAGGGTACTGCGGAAGTATGGAGTACCAAGGCCGTTGTTATGAGCCATCCATTGAGATCTGTGTTCATTTTCATGGCACAAGGTCAAATATGTTTCAGGTTCTGCCATATCCCCTGTCTCTGATGCTATTTAAAGTATCAGGAAATCTTACGATTCGTCCTCAGGGGAATATGAATGTTTATTTTGACACTTAATTCCAAACCATAATGCTACGTCAGGGAATCACCAAAGCCATCATTCAACCTGAATCGTTAAAGAACTTCATGGAAATTCATTGAATATTATTAGTGGAACCAACTAGCAGAGCAACAATGACATCCCTCGTGAGATGCTGCTAACATGGCTAAAAGGCTGTAACTCAGGAAGATATCCAGCCATGTTGGACCTCGTCTTATATTAGGTTTGGCTGAACTTTGGAATGCATTTTTGCACAGAAAGAGGTCTGTGGATTTTGTTCTCCATCTCTTACTTTGGTATCCGACTAGTAAGGGATCTCTTTATGGCCAGTGAGGATAGGAGGATTGATTATAGTGACCAAAAACTCTTTCATAGTACACATGGACATAGGAATATCCTTTTAAAGAGGCTATATTATGCAAAATCCTACCTTTTCATTGTTTTTAACTTGTGTGTCTAGAGACCTGCAAATGATCAAATAAGACTTTTCTTTCTCCATAGATCTGAAAGTGTGGTTTTAAATGAGCCGTTAAGGTTTGATGTCAAAACAGGATAAGTTCCACCCATGGCTGACTTAACAGACCATGCGTTCCGTAACATACAGTTGGGATTTCGTCATAATATTGCACCTTAAACTTTGACTGTCTCGCTCATATATCCATTACAGGCTGTAGTACAAAATGTACTTGTTTATACATGACATATGTGACACTGCGCAGAGGATTGTGGGTCAGAATGGCTGGAAAAGCAGGCTGGCTTGCACACTGCAGAATGCTGTATGGTGATGTAGTATGACATCCTGGTAGTTCTGACACACTAGTATTACTACATAGAGGGTGGGAGGAGGCGCAGACAGAGGTGGGCCTTTGGCAATGTTCCTGAGGTGGGTGTAGGCAGCAGCAGCTCAGCTGGATTTAAAGTCGTAGACAGTGAAACAGCCTGTCTGGACTGGGCCAGAAACCAAGGATATAGGCATAATGAATGATCTGTGTGATATTTTGAGATGAAGCATAAAATGCACATACAAGGAACCTGTGAGACTTACAGTTACTTGTTAGATAAGGGTATAATATGACCCTTTTAAGACAAAAATGTGAACCTGTCACTCAAACAAAAATTGGGTGTGGGTGTTTAAGTTACACAAATTCTAAAATCCACAAATGTTTATCAGTTTTTTCAGGTTTATAAACAGAAAATATCAGTGGCAAAGAGACTGTACAAGTAAAGAAGTGCAGCAGCCAACTGGCCATAGAGGCACAAACTGCCGCTCAGTTCCCCGTGTGCTGTCTCGCATTTTCCAACAAGAGAACTGAGCAGTAAATCTTCATGTAACACGCCAATTTCTCTTCTGCCTCGACAAAAACTGGCCTGAGACGCAGCTAGCAACAGTAACTAATGATGTACACACCGTGACAGACGCGTGCTCGTTTAATTTAGCGAATAAAAAAGAGCATAGGGAAAAAAAACACGAGGATCTGTGTAAATTTGTATATTTAATATGCAGTTCTTTTCTTAAGCCTGTTGCACTTAGCTGCAGCTTTTCCATTACTGCACCGCCGAATAAAGGAGCAGAATAGTGGCTGAGAGCTCAAACAAACTGCTTTTAATGTTTCCTTACGCACTGTGACAGAAGTGAAAGCCCCTCTTCAGAATGACTAATAAATTATGAGTTGTACTCTTATATTTAGGAGAGGGAGTGTGTTTCGGATAGAGCGCGCTGCCTGTTTAAGTGCTCTGCCTGCTTGAGCTGTTGGTGGACGGTGAATTAGGGGAGGACATGTGGAATTAAAGGTGAAAGCTCCGGCCTGTAGTAGACTCCAGGCTGTGATTTAACCGGACCATTACTTTGAATGATGAGTCGGCCACG